>CAUYQG010020283.1:0-13265 GCA_963574415.1 Tarsius wallacei | reverse complement strand
AAACATCACCGTGATTAACTAAGATGATGTTCTATTGGTAATTCCTAACTGGCTTTTGATGCCAGTTTTGTTTACTGAAGACCTAGAATCCTGGCTACACCCAGGGCCTCACACATGTCTACATGGCCTGCTGGATTGTAGTAGGGGAGACAGTTATGTGATAAACCTGGCAAGACCTTTCTCCTTCAAGGTGTCACACAAATGATGCCCACACCACCCCTTCAACAACCGGAGTTCTATTCTCTTTCTGACAAGCCTTTGTAATCAGGTCTGAGGAGGTAGAATTCCCTCCCTTCTAGGATTTCAAAAGAACTGATCTCAGTCATCACTTCCTTAACATGGTTTGCGATTGGGAGTCAGGAAACCAGGATAGATTCTTCTTTCATTCTTATGTGGCTTTGTCCATTCAGGATCCTTTAGTCCAAGCCTGGTTAGGATAATCTGAAAAGTTTCTCCAACTCGGAAGTGGAAGAGATAGATTCAGGTTTACCAAGGCAAATCCAGAATTTTGTGTCTAGTCTTTCTGGACTCAGCACTCCTGACACCATTGTGTTCCCTGCAGCTGGCACAGAGGATTACACATGGCATGGGCTCAGAGAGCAGGTGTGACCCAGCCCAGGCTGTGGTGATAGGGGCTAGGGCCCTGTCCTAGAGGATGGACCTTGTGACTCCTCCTTCGAGGAACATATAAACCTTTTCAGTGACACTCCTTGACTTGTCTTCCAGGCTCCCTGGGTGCAGCAGGCCACGTGTGCAACCTGACTTCCCGAGGCATGGACAGCTGCGAAGTCATGTGTGGCGGGAGAGGCTACGACACCTCCTGCATCACCCAGATGACCAAGTGTGAGTGTAAGTTCCACTGGTGCTGTGCCGTGCATTGTCAGGACTGCCTGGAGGCCCTGGATGTGCACACATGCAAGGCCCCCAAGAACACCGACTGGGCAACCTCTACATGACCCCAGCAGAGGTCCACATCCACCTTCCCTCCCACAAGGACTTGATTGGATCTGCAAGGACACTGGACCTTTGGGGTCTCTCCCGGGGGAGATTTCCTAAGGCATGTGGCCTTTCCTCAACAGAAGTCCCTTCTCCCTCCCTGGGGGCCCCAAGACTGGGGCAACATGCCACACCTAAAGCATAACCTATTCTGTCCACCTTCCAGCATCCTGGGGCCATCTCTCTTCCTGGTGAGTTCTCTTTGGAAATAGCACGACAGGCTGTTTGAAGGGGAAAGTGGTGGGCCAGAGCACTGTCTCCACCCACCTTGACTTCCTCTTTCTAGAGCAATTGGCCAGGCAGAAAAAAAGGGTATCTCAAAGAAGCTTTTTCTTTCTCTTCTAACAAATGCTTCCAGTTAAGAAATTCCACACTTCTCTCCAGTGGGTAAAGAAAGCAGAATCAACTGCCACTGAATTCTTTAATTCTTGGGAAAAAAATAAGCAAAGCTTTTGTCTGATCAAGTGATTTTCACAGCCACTACCCCAGGGGTAATTGGTAAATGCCTGGAGAATGATGGCTTTTGGTAAACTTCAAGTTAAAAATACATATTTCTGAAGGCAATGATTGCCATGTTAAAATCTGATGTAATAAGATGGGAATTCGGGTGTCCTTTGGTTGAATCTTTGCAAAGCAAAAGCCTCAGAAAGTGATTGTTTTTCATTACTGTCCCCTCGATATAAAGAATCTGTAGGGAATGAAACTTCCTTCTCACTTAGGATCTGAAAGGAATTAAAAAGCAGATGGATGATCTGGCAATGTTCTGTAACTATTGGGTGAAGATAGTGGAAAACAATTTAGTGAGTGGAATATCAGAAAATGTGTCTGTACAGATAAAGGAAAAAAGGGAGAATAAAATTCCTATCTGGTATTATGCATGTGATCCATGGAATTTTGTAACTGAAATGACTATGAGAATGAAAACTTTGGGGATGACAAGACCAGTGAACTAAAATGCTGACAGAGAGATTTCCAGAGCTAAGTCCTGCCTGGGGCAACCTTACCATAAGCAGATGCCTGAGAGAAGTCGGCCACATGTGCTGGGAAGCGTCAGTGAGTGCCCGTCACCCATCAAGCACATTTTAAAGACCTGTCATATTTAATTGTATTTATTTGATGCTCACAAGATGACGTGATACTGTAGCCTACAGCAAATGACACATAGCATTGCTTATAAAGTTGGTAACCCTGCTATATTACATTGCAAACAAATCATAACTTGGAGACTATATTTAAGGGACTCAACTGTAATTATGGGAACATCACTATGCAAATAGTGGTTGACTTCTGCCATCAGCTGAAAGATGACATTCAGGGAAACCGGAGAGGCTGCCTGCACCACTTTTTATGTTCAATGAAAGAAAAAGTGAAATAGACGAAGCTACTTCTCATAGTCTTGAACAGTTTGGTTCATGTTCTATATGTGATCTCCTCATCTCCTCACAGAAATACATTAACTAACAGGTATTTCATTATATGCAGCTGGTGTCAAATTATTGATGCTACTCACTCTTTAATACTTTGCAGTAGGTCATTGAGACAGAAGCTTATGGAAACAACCTACAGGAGTATTTTGTCATACCTGATGTTTACCTCTTAGCCCTCTTAAAAATGAGAGAATGTGTCCCCTTTCTCTCACTCCCAAGCCCCCAAATTAGTTGCAACTTTTCCAAAGTGCCCGTTTCTTCTTTTGACCCTATGGATTCAGAGGGTGGGGACAGGGGAGCATAGTGGTAGCTGCTCTGAGCTTGGTGGGGGAAAGACATGGGTGGCTTCTCAGTCTGCAGTGATACTGAAGCTTGGTGTGAATGCCTTTATGGGGATCTACAGCCATCAGCCCTTCTTCCTACTAGGTGAACTGCAAAGTCAGCAATCCATGGCTATGTTTAGAAGTGGATCTTCAAGGACATCTCAGCTCTGCTCAGTTTGGGGAAACTGAGGTTGAGGGAGGCAAAGGGATCTGTACACATATCAGTCATGGCCCCAATGCACCCCACAAATAGGACCACATTCTAAGAGTGTTTGAGAAAGACTAGCCTTTTAACCTTTAAATGAAACTGGTTTCTCCCAGAATTAACTCAGTGGATTCCAAATTTTAGCTTCTAATGGAATGTTCACTGTTGTTGTTATTTGTTTAATTCCTGGGATGTTTAGATCTGACTTTCTTTTTGTGCTAAAACATGTCCTTCCTGATAAGTAGCAAGGAGACAAGGCATATCCTTGTAGAAATCAACATAAATTGTCCTAATTGGAGGAGACACCATGGCAACGGTTGTGAGCGGCAGTGGGTCCTGCCACTGAGGAGGCCAAAAAAAAGAGTGGAATATTTTTGTCTGCTTTAACTTCTGAAAGAGGAAATGTCTATCATTTGAAAGAAAAATGTAAGTGAAGATAATTTCAAGTTCACTTGCTTTAGGGCTTGGTAGAGGATCAATATTTCAGGATTCTGAAATACACTGGAACTCTTGATTATCAGAGGCTTTTAAGGGAATGTATGGCATGAATCACCCAAAACAGAGTAATGAGAAAGTCCATTTGGGTCAAATCCCCTTATAAATTTCCTCCTAATAAAAATCGCATTATAAATCGAATTTTTCTAGGTCCAAGATAATGCCCATTAATTTTCTGCTCTATCTGAAAATGTTCCCACAAGAGGAGACATAGACGCTAGTCCACTGGAATTTTTTTACAATAAAGTTATAATCTGTACGTGACTCTGATACTTAGCATTTGAACTGCTTTCTTCAATAGACTTGCTTTCCTAACTCAGTTTGTGGTGCTGACTGATATTTGTCTGTGTCCTCAGAACATGCTTTGTCAAAGTATATTTTGGATACAGCTAGAATGGCTGCCCATTCTAGACAGTTTCCTCACGGTCTGAAAGAGTTAACTCCTGCCTTAAGAAATCAGTTCATCTCCTCAGATGGCTTAAGCTCATGCACAGAAGTCCCCAGGGCCACGACTGCTCTCAGCTATGGCTCTGTGACCCTGAGGAATGAAGGAGGACCCTGGCATGTGACTGGACTCCAGATGTTTCCAGATGGAAGTGGGAGAGAAATAGGGCACCCCAGAAAACTGACAATCCGCTCTCCCTTATCTGGGTGTCACCAGATTGAAATAAACATCTGAAAAGAAGGATCTATCTCAAGACACTTGGGTCTGAGTGTGGCCAGATGACGGGAGGGCACATGGAAGGGAAAAAGCCAGGTGACTCTTGCCAGGTGACTAGCCAAGCTTGGTGATCAGGGGCGGTGTTTTTTCTGCTTTTGTTGGTAACCCCCACCCTTCTTCCTGCTGTGGCTTCCTTATCCTAAGTCCTGGACCTACTTCCTGAAGGAAGGCCTATGGGATTCAGGGCCCCTGGCCACAGCTCAGATCACCCATGCCTGTTGTGTAGCTCTGTGCCAGGTGGTCAATGTTCATTTTAAAGAGGTGTCTTGAAATCATCACAACTATATTTCTTTATATTAGAATTGTTTTTTAAAAATCTGTAAAACAAAACAAAACAAAACAAAAACCAGGTACTGCATTTCTTTTCCAAAGAAAAGTAGCTTGAAAGTCAGAAAATCCCATTCCACATCAACATTTCTGGGCCATATTAATTTCTGAAGGAAACTTGCATCAACTCTAGGAGACCAAAGGCAGGGCTGTCTCAGAAGCAGGCAACATGACCGTGCACGTGCTCTCCTTGCTGGCCCTTTCAGGCTGGGATATTGTTATTACTTCTCAGTTATTAAAGGCTGGCCCGGGGCTGTTGTCTCGCTCAGCTGAAAAACATTCATCTCCCCTCTTGCCTACTCTCAAAATAAAGGCTCACAGAGGTGTCCAGTGGACCAGAACCATTCTTTTGTGTCTATTTACTGTACTTCTTCCTGGGTTTCCTTATCTTAAGAGCAAGCGTTGTGCTCGACAAATAGACCTTGCCAGTTCCAAAGCTGGTAAATAGCTTTTGTCAGGTCTGTGCTGAACCTCTGAAAAGCGATCTGCTGGTGTGAGCTGATAGCTGAACCCTGCATCTTCTGACCTTCTCCTTACCTATGCAGAGAAAATCTTCACTCATCCATGAGAATGTTCTTCACATTTTTCTGGGGATCAGCAAGGTGACAGGTGGTTTGCAAAACCCAACATGATTATTATTTTTCTAAATCAGAGTTGTTCCAGCTCTAGCTTTTTTCCCCCAATATTCACATGGATTCCTGTTTAACCAAACCTCCCACTTCCACAAGCTAATAAAAGTGTCACGCAGATTGTTACAAAGAACTATTGTTATTTACAAGTCTACATTTTCTGTGAAATCAAAACATAATAAAGCGAATTTTCAGTGTTAACATTGTTATTTTAAACTCATGGTAGTCCTGCCAAACCCTCTGGTGAAAAGAAATCTCTGCAGGTTATGGGAACGATTCCCTTGTCTTTTCTCAGGAACATGCTTAAAACAACTTGATCAAGAGACATCTTCCAAGTTGGTAAAGATGGTCAGGGATGACGATTGGCGTGCCTCACTGATAAATATTTCTGTGAGTTGATGGGTAATATTTATATTCAAGATGGAGAAATTATGCCAGAATTTTACCCTGTATTTTCCTGTGGGTACCATCTAAGTGCTTGCCCCCTCTTGGTGCTACCAGGCTTTGGCAGTGTTTATGAATTAGTGTCTCCCCAGCAGTGAATGGCCTCCGGTCGACGTCTCTGAATTATTGTTTTCCTTGTGCCTCCTCTTGGCTGACATGGCATTTTCTCATCTTGATTAGAAACATACTAGATCCCTGCCCCATTACTGAGATCTGTATATCCTGATTGTGGGGTTACCTCAGTGAGGTACTGGTTCTGTACTTTAAGCACCCCAATGTGCCCCATAGTTGGACTGCTCACTGTCCCTCTAGGATTCCATTGTCCCTTCCAGAAACTCCAACACCTACTTGGATAATCTGAAAAAAGAGGTGATGATTCATATGTCTGGGTATGTCTTTTAAAGGACGTCTCCCTAAAATATTTTTGCTTAAGAATTGTCTGCAAAATGTTCCTATGATCTAACCCTTTGTGGGACAGGGCTGTGCTGCACATTGTAGGATGCAACTCTAGTTTCTACCCACTAGATGCCAGAAGGAATCCCTTCAACCCCCAGTTGTAACAACCAAAATTGTCTCCAGACATTGCCAAATGTTTCCCAAGGAAGGAAGAAGTGAGAGTAAAACTGTTCCTGATTCAAAACCATTGGTCTGGCACTTTGAAATCCTCTATTAAAGTGCAAGCCACTTACAGTTATGGAGAATATTAGTTTAAGGTGATTGAGACAGAGTCTCACTCTGCCACCTAGGCTGGAGTGCAGTGGCGCAATCATAGCTCACTACAACCTCGGATTCCTGGGCTCAAGGAATTCTCTCACCTCAGCCTTCAGAGTAATGGAGACTATCAGCAGGTGTCAACACACTCGACTAATTTTTTTTTTTGTAGAGACAGAGTCTCTCTATGTTGCCCGAGCTGGCCTTGAACTCCTGGCCTCAAGTGATCCTAATGCCTCCTCCTTCTGAGTAGCTTGGACTACAGACAGTCATCACTGAGCTTAGCTAACTTATTTTTATTTTTGTAGACAGGATCTCACTATGTTGCCCAGGCTGTTTACTCCTGGCCTCAAGTAATCCTCCTGTCTTGGCCTCCCAAAGTACCGGGAATACAGGTACAAACCATCATGCCTGATCAAACCCTCAGAATAAAAATATCAGTCTTGCTAGAAGGTATCTTTTGGGAAAGGGATGGTTGTAGAATCCCTCAGCATCATGGGGTAAAATGAGAAAGGATACAACTTAACTTAGAGCTCCCTTAAGCCGGCACTGTATGTCCCTGGTGTCTGGGAAAGTATGGGCTCTGAGTTTCTGAGGATGGGCATTAGCTATAGAGAATTGCATGAAGGATGGAAGGTTAACAAGGAGAAAAAGTCATGTGGTTTTAGAAGCAGGAGAGAGGATCCTTAGGAATTCCTTGGTTTCACAACATTCAGTGGAAAAACAAAAACAAAAACCCCCAAGCCCCTGAGATGCATATGGCCTGGAAGATGGAGGAGTGAGATCACTATAGCTCTGCATCAAACAGTTAAATAATTTTGAGTTTCTCAAGACAGCCAGAGTGGAGGGTAACAATGAAGAGGAAATGCAAAAAGGAGAAAGTCTGAGCTTCAAGCAAAGAGATATAATTTCAAGTTTGAAGCCAGGATGGGTATTATTTTCAGGTTGTTCATTGAAACCCCACCTCCTACTGCCAGTTGCCCCTACTGCGATAAACGTGGCCTCCTTTGGGGGGCATTTCAGCATAGTGAAGGAATGAAGTGTTATCCAAATGTGCCAACAAAGAGGTGGAAAGAGACAATCCTTGCTGGAGGCAAGATGAGGAAGAATGGAGAAAGAAACAAGTCTGGCAGCCTGGACAACATAGCAAGACCCTGTCTCTACAAAAAACAAAAAAACTGGGCCTAGTGGCATGAGCCTGTAGCCCCAGCTATTCTGGAGGCTGAGGCCATAGGATTGCTTGAGCCTAGGAGATCGAGGCCACAGTGAGCTATGACCACACCACTGCATTCTAGCCTCAGTGATACAGGGGACCCTGTCTCAAAAGAAAAAAAAAAAACCAAACTTTGGTGGTAGATGAAAACAGGTAATCCCAGCTGGCTGGAGAATTTAGGGCAAAAGACACTTGGCTTACGGAAGGAACCAGAAAACCTACCTTCTTTGCCTTGACAAGTTTTCATGGGCCAAGCTGAATTCATATTTTATGTCACGCAAACAAGTAATGACCAGATGAGAACCACTTGGATGACCAAATAGCTCAGATCTGTCCCTTCATGTTCTCATCTTCGTCTAGTTCCAGATAAGGGCATATTAAAATCTGATCCACAGGATCAATTTAACATGTAGACTACTTTTGGACTCAACTTGATTTTTTAGTTTCTGAGTAGTGACTGACCCTGTGAAAGCCCCTGTAATTGAATCACAGCTCTGGATTTCCCCAGGCGGTCCACCCATCCCTATTTTAATAGCATCGGAGGCTTTCCTCAGCTCCTCGGATGAGAGGAGTCACATTACTGCCCATAAACCCAATTCGATGAACTAAATGATGGGGAGGCATCCAGGACCCACACGGCCCGATTGTCTCACACTGTTTACTTCAGCAGAGACTGTGAAGCGTCCAAACCCATCTGAAAATGGTAGGGGCTGCATATTGCAGGTGGAGGTTGCACACCGGCCAAACAAATAGCAGGAAATACAGAAAACTAAATCTGAATTGGAGTCCCCACAAGTCTACCCGCCCATATACACTTTGGCATCTGCCCCTTGATCTTTATTCTCCAATAGTCATGAAGGCTTCATGAAAGGCCTTGACCTCTGAGTTGTCATTTTGGAATCGTGCTTAATCAAGACAAAGATTCCCAGCCTAAGAGTAGGAATGGAGGCAGAAGGGAGTACGGGTTTAATTTTCCTACATATTGCTGTAACTATAAACAATGCCTTATCTTCTCAGCAACTCTCATGGAATAATAAGCACTGGTAGTTTTTAAAAGTATTTACACCAGCCCTTGGAGATTTTATTGGAATCATGATTCACAGATGAGAAATTTTCCTCTTCTACAGGGTTTAGTAACCGGAGTAAGAATTACTCAATAGACTGTCTATACAGACAGATGAATCTGAATGCTTTCCCTGGCTATTAACCATTTGTTGTCAAATTTCCTTCAATTTTTCCAAATGGACTGGATGATGGACTCAAGATGATCCCTCTGGTCTGCATATTGTAGACAGATCATTAAATCATTTCTCAGAATTATTGTTTTGCTGTCATACGGGTATGAGACTTTGACAGTGCAGTGAGGTTACGTGACACTTCCAGGATCCTGAGAGTGGAGGATTCCTGGTGTCACTGAATGCCACATTTGAAAGGAACTTGGCAGATAATTTATCCCAACCTCCGGATTTTATTCATGAGAAAACAAAAGAAACTTCATAGTTCAGACTATGATGTGAGCAATATGCTCTGAATCATCTCCAGGGAAGAACAGTTATTATTCATCCATTATGTCTATATTGAGCGTCTCCTATGAGTCAACCACCGTGCTGCGTACTGGAAATGCAACAGTGACTAAGACGGACATGCCACTGCTCAGAGCCTTCTGGGAGGACTAACAACACTGTTTTTTACTTTATGAGCACTTTGTACTGTACTTGGATTGGATTTAGTGCTTGGAATCACCCTTATATGTAGATATGATTATCCCCTTTTCTGAGGTGAGGCAAGTTTCAGATTTAGTAATTTGCCCCAGGTCATAAAAGGCCTATAGACTTTTATAAAAGGCATAACCTGAGGGCTGGGCATGGTGGCTCATGCCTATAATCCCAGTACTTAGGGAGGCCAACGTGGGAGAATTGCTTGAGCCCGGGAGTTTGAGGCCAGGCTAGGCAACATAACAAGACCTTGTCTCTACAAAAAATCAAAAAAGTTAGCTGGGTGTAGTATCTGTAGTCCTAGCTACTCAGGAGGCTGAAGTGGAAGGATTGCCTGAGCCCAGGAGCTAGAGGTTGTGCTGAGCTGTGATTGTGCCACTTAACTCTAGCCTGACTCAAAAAAAAAAAAAAGAAAAGAAAAGAAAGAGTCACAGCCTGGACTCAAATATTTGTCTTCTAACTCTCTAGTGTCCTTTCTAGTATACCAGAATTCCTTCTAATTAAAACTCAATTAAAAAGTCTTCTGTCCAACCGGCTATTGAAAATGGTTTTGTTGCTTCAATGACCATATTTTCTAAACAAAAATGAGGATGTACAGATGGCCAAAAGATTTCTATGATTTTTTTATTTAATTTATATCACAGCAAATCACATGTAGATACACATTTAGCAAAGCTCTACCAGCAAATAAGTGACTATTATTTATACATTTAATGAGGCACTTGTATTCAAAATAAAAGTTTTGAGATTCTTCCAAAAAATCTGAGATTCTGGTCATGAGAAATCCGCTTTCTCTGTCATGTGGAAAGTCAATCCACAGTTGAAGATTGCTGTTAAAAATTATATATCAACTTAGACATAGTATGAATCACGATTTAGTAGTTTTCCCAAACCCATGCCTAATGCTTGAATTCTCAGGTTGAATTAACTTATCAATAATTTTTAAGAATATTTTTCATAATAATTTTGTTCTTTTTCACTGAAGTGGGGGACAGAGTCTTCTTAGCAATAATGTTCAAGAAATATTTTTCAGAATTGTATTCAAATGTAATAATGTATTTCAAAATATCTTAAAGTCCCATAGTACATACAAATATGATATTGACATCTATAAACAATATTTTTGCCTTGTTTTTCATGAAGTATGGATGGTCTTTCTCTCCATAAGGCAAACTGGGAAGGGTTGTATAATACTAGATGACTGACGTTTCTTGAAACAACAGGTAAATTCTCCCCTACCTTCTGATCTAGAAACAGTCCAACATGACTGAAAACAGGTTCCCAGCACTGACCTATTGACCTCCAATTATCTACTCTCTTAGTCTAGCCCTGTGACTGGGATTGTTTCTGTTGGTGGCCAAATTAGGAAAAGGAAAGTCTCTTCAGAAAGAAAGGAAACCAAAGACAAGTCCTTACATGAATACCTGAGGAGTGTGGGAGAGTGAGAGAGAGAGAATCTTTGTCTAAATGGAATCTTAACTGAGGGGTCAGGGGAGAGGGTGGAGAAATTTTATTACAATTATTCTAAAAGTATATGGAATAGATTTACACTCATGTTTATTCATGATGAAAAAAAAAACTGTCCCCAGATATGCAGTTTATTCTGTGAGAAAGCTGCTAAAAAATGTGAGATCATGAAGAAAGTGATACTTTAAATAAATAAATAAATAAATAAATAAAGTCTAAGGAGTTTAATCCTGCCTAGAATGTGATTCATTCTTTTTTTAATCAACTTTTATTATATTCAAATGATTCATTCTTTTGGAGCAGTAAATAGAGTAAGATGACGGCCAAAAGCAATTTTTCTATTTCTATAAACTAAATTATTTCTATTTCTTGGACATGTACACATTTCTCCTTATAGCAACTATAGCAGAATCAGATCCCTAGGTAGATTATATTGACACCCATGAGGGGGAAAACACCCCCAAATGTCATTTTCCTTTCATTGTCCTTGAACAGGGCTTAAAATTCTTAGCCTTACACATGCTGCCTGGGGTTCAGAATCTATCTTCTGAAATTTTATTTTAAAACACATGGATGTTATTCAACTTTGTTCCTTAATTTAACAATTATTTATTCAACAAATATCTGTACAACTTACTGTCTGCCAAATATTTTCCCCAGTATTTAGGAAACAACATTGAATAAGATAAATTAAATAAATGAGACTTCTATGTCTGGCAATATGGCAAACCAAATGTCTACCAAAAAAGCCTTCTGCTACAAAATACCAAGAAACTCTACACGATGTAAAATAAACATACTTTGAAATGTGTAAGTGAATTCTCCGTACTTCTGCCCTCAAGTACAGGAAAGCTCCAAAGGCCAAAAATGAAGGAGAAGCTGAAAACTCATGCTTTGATGCCACAATGGGAGTTTACTAATTTCTTTATCTAGAAGTCTGGGTTTTAAAGACCATGTTGGCACTGGAAGATTCTGGAGATTTTCCTGAAGTGGAAATTTGAATTAAGGCACAACATTTAATCCCCTTCTATATAAAGTCAAAACCCTCAAAGGGCTATAATTCAATAAAGGAAAAACCAGCACAGGGAATCAACAAGAAACAAAATGTATTGTGAAATGGAATTGGGGTAGGGAAAATGCATTCTCTGACTTCTTCTTGCCTTAGTTTGATGTTAGAATTGTATACTTCATATGTTCCAGGAATTGCCTAATCAAGAAATTAGCCTTAAATAAAGTTCTAGATTGAGCAGATGCAAGGGCAAAACCTACTTGAAGGTCATATTTTTAACCAGACTGAAGAGGATTCTCACAGATAGAGCTTCACCAAATCTGAGTTTATAATCCAAAATTACAAAATACACCACAAAATAAGCCACCATTATCATAAGTCACAGAAGAAACAAATCATAGAATTAGACTTCTAAGAATAACAGATAATATAATTATTATATACAGATTATATAAATAAATCTGTTTAGGAATGATAAAAGAAAATTAAAAGTGAATAATATATATAAGTAAAATACATAATACTTAAAGGAAAAAGATTAAACTAAAAGATATTTGAAAAAGAACACCTGGAAATTAAAAATATAACTACCAATATTAAAAATTCTGTGATTTTCTGCCTGTGGCCACAGCAGAGAAAGCATTGTTAAAGTCTTTCCTCCTGTTGCCAGTATGTCTAAGTCAGTCTTCCAAAGAGCTCAAGAACTGCAGAAGATCTTCATTACAAATTTGAACTGAAAAATAACCATAAGAGATGAAAGAGCCATATTGAGTAACCAGAAATGCTCACAAATTGTGTGGTAATGACAGACCTAAACACCAAGCACTCCAGAATCTTTCACTGCAGTGAAAGCAGATTCAGTGATGCATATGAGGTCACATAAGGTGGAAGAGTTATGAAACCAAAGAAGAATGTCTCAGAAAAAGATTTTCAGGCAATCTTTTCTCTTAAAATACCCATGCCTATTGGGCTGGGCTTCTCTCTCTCTCTCTCTCTCTCTCTCTCTCTCTCTCTCTCCCCTTCTTCTTCTTCCTCTCTCTCTAATAAATTCTGTCTTAAAACTATCTTTAAAAAAAAGATTTTCAAAGACCAAATTTCCCATTACCTATGAAAAAGATCTTTCTTTATGGTATTAAGCAAGACATTGTAAACATCATGTAAGAGATTGCTTTGAGCAGTGTAGGAAGATGGAAGTATGTGAAATTATTAGTGACTGGGGCAGTGACAAGAAGAAAGGCTTTGCTTTTGTAACCTTTGGTGGCCATGACTTCATGGATAAAATTGTCATTCAGAGACACCATACTATGAATGACTTTAACTGTGAAGTAGGGGAAGCCCTGGCTAAGCAAGAGATTGCCAGGGCCTCATTGAGGTGAAATCTGTTCTGAAAACTTTGTCAGTGGTAGTGGAGTTTTCTTAAGGAAATGGAAACTTTGATCATGGAGGAAACTTCAATGTTTGTGACAACTTTGGTGGCAGCCATGGTGGTGGAGGATATTATGACAGTAGGAATGGTTATGATGAAGTTGGTAATGATGGAAGCAACTTTAGAGGTGGTGGAAGCTACAATGAGCTTTGGCAAT
>CAUYQG010020280.1:0-39804 GCA_963574415.1 Tarsius wallacei | reverse complement strand
TTTTTACAACAATACACATCTGTGCTCAACATCGTTGGTAATCAGAGGAATGCAGTTTAAAACCACAATGAGAAATTACTGCACACAAGCAAAATGCCAAAATGGGCCACACAGTGACTCATGCCTATAATCCCAGCACTTTGGGAGGTCAAGGTGGGAGGATCACTTGATCCCAGTAGTTCAAGACCAGCCTGGACACTATAGCAAGACCCCATCTCATTAACAAAAATTAAAAAAATTTTAAAAAGCTGAGCACGGTGGCTCACGCCTGTCATCCCAGCACTTTGGGAGGCCAAGGCGAGAGGACTGCCTGAGACCAACCTGGGCAACATGGCAAGACCTCGTCTCTATAATAAATCAAAAAAAGTTAGCCGGGTATAGTAGCACACGCCTGTAATTCCAGTTACTTGGAAGGCTGAGGCAGAAGGATCACCTGAATCCAGCAGGTCAAGGCTGTGGTGGCTGTGAGTGTGCCACTGCACTCCAGCCTGGGTGACACAGTGAGACTCTGACTCAAACAAACAAACAAAAAAAACGCTAAAAGGGACAATGGAAAAAAATCTCACCACTGCTAGTGGGAGGGCAAATCAGTGTAGCCACTTGGAAAATAGCCCAGCAATATCTGGAAAAATTGAGGGAACATACACCCTAACACCCAGCAACTCCACTCTGCACAAACACCAGGACATCCACACAAGGACAATCATAGGCCCTGGAAACAACCCAAACATCCGCCAACAACAGAATCCATAAAACGTGGTACATTCATACGATGAAATACCACACAGCAACGAAAAGGAATGCACTACTGCTATATGCAAACATATAGCTGAATTTTTTTTTTTTTTTTTTTTTAGTTTTTAGTTTTTTAGAGACAGAGTCTTGCTCTGTCACCCAGACTGGATTGCAGTGGCACAATCAGAGCTCACTGCAGCCTCAAAATTCTGGTCTCAAGTGATCCGTCCATTTCAGCTCCTCAAACAGCTGAGGACTACAGGGATACACCACCATGCCTGGCTAATTTATTTTTTGTAGAGACAGGATCTCACTCTGTTGCCCAGACTGGTCTTGAACTCCCAGTCTCAAGCAATCCTCCTTCTTCAGCCTCCCAAAGTGCTGGGATTACAGGTGTGAGCCTGTATTAGCTGAATTAGCTGAATCTTTAAACCCAATGAAAGGACATAACATGGATTTAATTGAAAGGAGGTACCTATAGAAACCTAGAATAAACTTAGTTTAGCGTAGTCCTTTTGCCTCAGCCATTTTTGCTTAGACTTTACCCCAACACGCTTTGAATCTAGCACAGGTTAGACACAGATAGATAAATTTCCAATAGGCAAATTCCCAAAGGAAGCATTCAGACATTTCACTGCAGGCAAAGCTGGCAGCCTACCCCACCCCCTCGGCACATCTCCATCAGATGCAAGACCAGGACAGCCCAACCTTTCAATTCATGGTTTAGCTAAGAATCTCTAGTCGCCGGGCTCGGTGGCTCAGCCTGTAATCCCGCGCCTTTGGGAGGCTGAGGTGAGTGGATTGCCTGAACCTGCGGGTTCGAGACCCACCTGGGCAGCTTGGCAAGACCTCATCTCTACAATAAATCAAAAAAAAATTAGCCGGGCGTGGTAGCGCGTGCCTGTAGTTCCAGCTACTTGGAAGGCTGAGGCGGAAGGATCGCCGGAGTCCAGCAGGTCGAGGTTGCGGTGGCTGGGAGCAGCCACTGCACTCCAGTCTGGGCGACAATGAGACTCCAACTCAAAAAAAAAAAAAAAAAAAAAAAAGTCAGCCTGCAGGATATGATACAGATATTTTCCTTTGAATAGAATTAAATATAAAGTGGCTTCCTTTTGAACTTCATTGAATGAGATAAATTGAGAATTGTTTTTCATACCTTAACTTTCCACATAAAGTATCCAAGATCATCTGTGGCCAAGTCTTATGTACTCTGATTTGATTTGGTTTTAACACATGTATACTCAGGGAACATTAGCATCGATGATACTTGTTTTTCCAGAAAAGGCTAAAATGTGCTTTGTTAAATTTCACAGATAACACAGGAAATGCAGATCCTAAAACACGTTGAACAGTGGTCCCTGAAACAGACAAGAATTGACTTCTGGAAAAAATGCCATGAGAGTTTTAAGAAAAATTCCATTTCAAGCAAAGCAGCTTCTTTCTTTTTTTCAACTCAGGCCCTTGTGGCATGTGAACACCCAACTAGATGGAGCAGCATTGAGGAGCGTCATCTGCTGCTCACCCTGGCAGGGCACTGGCTTGCCCAGGATGACATGGTGCCCTTGGACAAGCTGGAGGAGCTAGAGAAGGAGATCTGGCTCTGCCGCATCACCCAGCACACCCTTGGAGGAAACCAGGAGGAAATAGAGCCCAGATTTTCTCGACAGATCTCTACTAGTGGTGAACTTTCCTTTGATAGTTTAGCCAGTGAGTTTTCCTTCTCCAAGTTGGCTGCTCTGAACACATCAAAATACTTAGAACTTAATGGCTTTCCATCCAGAGAGACATGTGAGAATAGACTGGATTGGAAGGAGCAGGAGTCACTAAACTTTTTGATTGGGCTTCTGTTGGATGATGGTTGTGTGCATGAAGCAAGTAGAGCGTGCCGATATTTTCATTTCTATAACCGAGATGTTGCCTTAGTGTTGCACTGCAGAGCACTGGCCTCAGGGGAAGCTAGTGTGGATGACCTGCATCCAGAGATCCGTGCTGTCCTACAAAGTGCTGAGTCGCTGGAGGAAGAAGAGCCCAGCATTCCTCTAAGGAAAGTCCAAAGCAGTAAGTCCTACATGCCCTGAATCCTAAATGATGCTTGTTGGCACAAGAAAGAAGGGTCCCTTGTGGCAAAGCAGTTACACTAAGCTAAGGGGATATTTTTTTTCCTAGATAATTTGTAACTAGGTAATTAAATAATCAATGAAATAGCAATACTTGTCTTTTAACTAGCTATGTTTCAAAGTTAGAGGGAATCTATTTCACTTGTATCTAGTTCACTGAAATTTATTCTATGTTTATTCTATACATCTATAAGTTTAATTGTTTCCAGTTGTACAAGAATAGTAGATAGAAATACGGTTGATTTTTATGTTAACTTTATATTCCATGACTTTGTTAAACTGGCTTATTCTAGGAGTTTTCTTATAGATTCCCTGAGATTTTCTACATAGACAATAATATAATCTGCAAATAGAGATAGTTTTATTTCTTTTCCAGTCTGTGTGCCTTTGTTTTTCCTTGTTCTTGATTTAATTGTATTGGCTAGGCCTTTCAATACTATATGAAATGGTGCCTTTTCACTAATCTTAGAGGGAAAACATTCAGTCTTTCATCATTAAATATTATATTAGCTGTAGGTTTTTTGAGGATATGCTTTATTATGTTGAGTAAATACCCTTCTATTCCTAGTTTACTGAAAGATTTTGTTTTTGTTTTTTTTTATTTTGAGTTTCACTCTGTTGCCCAGGCTGAAGTGCGGTAGCATGCTCAAGGCCACCACAGCCTCGACCTGCTGGGTTCAGGTGATCCTTCCACTTCAGCCTTCCAAGTAGCTGGAACTACAGGCACGCACCACCATGCCCGGCTAATTTTTTGATTTATTATAGAGACAAGGTCTCACCAAGTTGCCCAGGCTGGTCTCAAACCCCTGGATACAGGCAGTTCTCTCACCTTGGCCTCCCAAAGTGCTGAGATTACAGGCTTGAGCCACTGTGCCTGGCTGCTGAGGGTTTTTATCATGAATCAGTTTGAAGTGTCATGTATTTTTCTGCATCTGTTGATCTGAACATATGTTTTTTTTCTTCTTTAGACTATTAATATAGTGGATTACATTAATTTATTTTTTAATATCAAACCAACCTTGCATTCCTCACTTAGGTAAATTCTACTTAGTCCTTGCGCGTTATTCTTTTTGATTTATTGCTGGAAACAACTTGCTGTTTTGTCGAGGATTTTTCATTTGTGTTCTTGAGGAATATTAATTTGCAATTTTCTTTCTTGTACTGTTTTGTCTGGTTTTTGTATCAAGATAATGCTAGTTTTATGAGTTGGAAAGTATTCTCTCCTCTTTTAGTTTCTGAAAAATACTGTGTAGAGTTAGTGTTATTTATTCCTTAAATCCTTAGTAGAATTTACCAGTAAAACCATCAGAACCTGCAAGTTTCTTTTTTGGAAAAATTTAAACTATAAATTCAATTTTTTTCATAATTACAGGACTATTCGGTTATCTTTTTCATCTTAGATGAGTTTTGGTAGTTTGAGATTTTCAAGGAAACCTTTTTTTCCTGCCTTTTGGGTTATTTGAACATTTTCTAGTCTTCCATTTTAATTTATTGTGACTTTGACTTTATATTTTTGCATAATTTATGTGGTTTCTTTAGAGATTATGACATACATTCTTAACTTTTCAGTCTACTTAGAATCACATTTTATTACCTCAGCTGGAATGTAGGAGCCTTATCACCATATAGATCACTTTGCTGTTCTCCCTTTACATCCTGGTTGTCTTAATATCTACATACATTGAAACCCCCATCAAACAATGTTATAATTTTTGCTTTTAACTGAAAAATGTATTTTTAAAAACTCAAGAGAAGAATATTCTATTTACAAAGGTATTTACAATTTTTATTATTGCTTTTTCTTTATTCCTCATGTCTCATGTTTCTTTCTTTTTTTTCCTTCTGTCTGAAGGACTTGCTTTAAGAATTCTTTTAGAGCTGTCTCCTAGCAACAGGTTCTCTTAATATTGTTATGTTTTTTAAATAAGTTTTTCATTATCTGAGAATATCTCTATTTCACCTTCATTCCTAAAGAATGTTTTTGCTGGATATAGAAAATTATTTTCTTTTAGCACTTGAAAATGCTGTACCACTTCCTTTTGGCCTCCATGGTATCCAATAAAATCTGCAATCACGTGAATAATTGTTCGTCTGTAGACAGTGCATATTTCTCTGGTGCTTTTAAGATTTTTTTTGTCCTTAGTCTTTAGCAGTTTGATTGTAATGTGGCTAGATATGTATTTCTTTGGGTTTATTCTATTTGGAGTTCACTGAGTTTCTTGAGTATGTGTTTCACCAAGCTTGGGCAGTTTTCAGCCATAATTTTTTCAAATATTTTTTTGATCCTATATTCTTTCTCTACTCCTTCTGGAACTTCAGTGACATGAATTTACAACTTTTGTTATTATCTTACAAGTCACATAGGTTTTGTTCAATTTTTAAAATATTTTTTTCTCTCTGTTGTTCTTTTTTTTTTTTCTGTTGTTCTAATTGGGTAATTTCTATGGTCTCTCTGCAATTTCACTCTTTCCTCTGTCATTTCCATCCTGCTATTGAATTTTCTTTATTTCTATGATTTTAAAATTTCAGTTACATCATGCATTACTTAACAATGGGGATACATTCTGAGAATTGCATAACTAGGTGAGTTTGTCATTGTGCAAACATCCGTAGAATGTACTTATATAAACTAGATGGTACACCCTACTATACATCTGTGCTGTATGGTGTAGCCTATTGCTCCCAGACTGCAAACCTGCACAGTATGTTACTGTACTGGATACTGTACTGGATAACATAATGGATAGTATTAGTGTATTTAAATATGCCTAAACATAGAGAAGGGACAGTAAAAAATACTGGATATAAAGGATAAAAATGGCACACCTCTATAGGGTACTTACCATGAATGGAGCTTGTATGACTGGAAGTTGTTCTGGATGAGTCAGTGAGTGAGTTGAGAGTAAATGTGAAAGCCTAGGACATTACTATAGACGTTATAAACACTGTACACTTGGGCTACACTGAATTTATTTTAAAAGTTAAATGACTACAATATGCCATAATGGCTGTGATGTCAGTAGGTGTATGAATTTTTCAGCTCTGTTATAATGTTATGGAACCACCATTGTCTGTGCAGTCCATTGTTGACAGAAATGTTATTATGGAGCCCATGACTATATTTTTCAGTTCTAAAATTTTAATTTTGTTCTTTATATCATCTATTTCTTTGCTGAGACCCTGTTTTTCTCTTTGTCTCAAGAGCATACACAATTGCTTGTTGGACTATTCACGTAATAGCTGCTTTAATGTCTTTGCCAGATAATTTTAACAGTTGTGTTATTTTAACATTAGCTAGCATCTCTTGATTGTCTTTTCTCATGTGAGTTGAGATTTTCCTGCTTTTTTGTATGATGAGTAGTTTCAGGTTGCATCCATACGTATTTGAATAATATATTACTCAAATATACTGTTTGAGTTTCTGGATCATGTTTAAATCCTACGAAGAATGTTGGTAAGTTTTAGCAAACAGTTGACCTAGTTAGGTTCAGGCTGAAGTTCCAAACCACTGCCTGTGGGCTATGGTTTCAATACTAGTTCATTTTCCTTTTCAGTGCTGCTCAGTTCTATCCTCTGTGTCTGTACCACACACAGTCTGTGACCTGGGTAGCAGTCTATGCATAATTAGGATCAGATCCATACATGTGCAGCCCTGCTATAGTTCATCAAAATGGTATCAGGAGCCGGGCATGGTGGCTCAAGCCTGTAATCCCAGCACTTTGGGAGGCTGAGGTGAGAGGATTGCCTGAGCCCACAGGTTCAAGAACAGCCTGGGAAACTTGGTGAGACCTCATCTCTACAATAATTAAAAAAAAAAAAAATTAGCCCATTGCTTTGTTAAACTCTGTCTCCATGAGCTATGGCCACCATGTTTCCTAGCTTTGGCCCCCTCCCCTACGTTGGGGAGGCGAAACTTCTTTCTCTCTCTCTCTCTCTTTTTTTTTTTTTTTTTTTGAGTCGGAGTCTCACTCTGTTGCCCAGGCTGGAGTGCAGTGGCACGCTCACGGCCACTACAGCCTCAGCCTAGTGTTCAGGCTATCCTTCTGCCTCAGCCTTCCAAGTAGCTGGAACTACAAGTGTGCGCCACCACGCCTGGCTAATTTTTTGATTTATTGTAGAAACAAAGTCTTGCCAAGTTGCCCAGGCTGGTCTCGAACCTCTGGGCTCAGGCAATTCTCTCATCTCTGCCTCCCAAAGTGCTGGGATTACAGGCATGAGCCACCACGCCCAGCTTCTCTCTCAACTTTCTAAATAAACTTTGCTTGAAAACTTTAAAAAAAAATTAGCTGGGAATGGTGGCGTGTGCCTATAGTTCTGGCTATTCGGAAGGCTCAGGTGGAAGGATCACCTGAGCCTAGCAGGTCAACGCTGGGGTGGCCGTGAGCATGCCACTGTACTCCAGCCTGGGTGACAGAGACTCCCAACTAAAAAAACAAATGGTATTGGGTTGTTTTCCTGAGCCTCTCCCAGGTAGTTTCTGGCTCCTTGAGGCTTTTACTCTGTCATGCACCATTCTGACTATGACATCCAGGGCCAAGTGACAAGAGGGAAATTCAAAAAAGCTACAGGGTTTACTCCACCCTCTTGAGACCAGAGCACCTATCCTATGCTCGGAAAGTTTTGGCTTCTTGTCAGCTGCCACTGCAGCCTCTGCCACCACTGCCAAGGAGTTGCTTGGGAACCAGGACAAGGGAGAATAGGAATTAGGAGTCCCCCTTCCCACTCCTTGAGCTGTACTAACTATGCTTCTCCTGGAATTCACACTCTTAATTCTTTCTTACTCTCTCTCTGATTCAGTGTTTAGTTCTTGGTTTCAGGCAGCACTGCACTCAGCTGGAGGTTACTGGGGGAAAATGGTAATTCTGGCCATCTTCAATTTGCCTGCTACTTTTTACTTTTCAGAGTCCTCATAGAGCTGCTACATGTATTGTGTCCATGTTTTATATTGAATTCAGTGAGACAGACAAGGTGGTGTGACCTTATTCCATCTTACCTAGAACTGGAATACTCATTAAAGGATTTTAAGCAGGGGAATAAATATGGGCTGAGCTGCATTTTATTTTTTTATCTTTAAAATGTTTTTTAATGCTTAATATTTTAAATGCAAAATTATTACATGCTTAGTGTACAAATCACATAATACAGAAGTACATAATGTAGAAAGTTAACACCACCCCCACCAAATTCCCTAGAATAACTATCTCTTACTTGGTATGCATTATTTTCTACATGCAAGTGCACACACACAGTATTTATGTTTTACAAAATTGAAATTACATCATATTTATCTACATTTTTTTCTGTCAGTACACATAGATTGACCCCCTTCTTTCTAATTGCTGCAGAATATTCTACTGTATGGATGTACCATGATTTTCTTTAAGAATGCTTTGATATACAGTTAAATTTTTCTGTTTTGTTTTGCCATTACAAAGTATTAGATAGTCTTTTCTATTTTTATTCCTAATAGAACCCCTTAATCAAATTAAGATATTTTTCTTCTATTTCCAGCTGAGAGCTTTTTTTAAAAATCATGAATGGATTTTAATTTTACTATACCTTTAAAGCATATTTGCATTTTTGAAATGAGTATGTGGGAGACAATTGGGGGGTGGGGCTGCAGCAGGAGACAGATAACAGCCTCTCTGATACAGAGTGATGAAGGGTGGGACTGAAATCATGACTGGAGAAATGTTCTGGAGATAGTCAGCTATACCTGGTGACTTACTCAATACGAGGGGAGATTGGGAGGGAATGTGTGTAGAGGAGAGTCTGCAGGCAGGCATCTTTGGTGCTGATCTCTAGAGCAATCATTAGGTGGCTTTGAGACTTTTGAGGTATTTGAAGTATCCTGGGCTGAGAGTTTCTGGAAGATGGCAATGAAAAAAGTTTAAGTGGGGCCCCATCAGAAATGGTCCTAGGCCCAGGAGGAGTCATGGGAGTACAGTGCACGGAGCTGCAAGCAGAGAGGTAGACTCGGTGGAGCTGGAGAGAGGCCTTAACCTGTCAGCTTAGAACCCCCCTCACTTTTTTTTTTTTCTTTGAGTCAGAGTCTCACTCTGTCAGCCAGGCTGGAGTGCAGTGGGATGCTCACAACCACCGCAGTCTTGACCAGCTAGGCTCAGGCGATCCTTCCACCTCAGCCTTCCAAGTAGCTGGAACTGTAAACATGCGTCACCATGCCTGGCTAATTTTAAAACTTATTGTAAAGACGAGGTCTCGCCAGTTGCCCAGGCTGGCCTCGACCCCTGACTCAGACAGTCCTCTCACTTCCACCTCCCAAAGTGCTGGGATACAGGCATGAGCCACCATACCTGGCCAAACCCCCTTCCCTCTTATCTTTGCTTTCAGCTTCAAGTCTGGATAGTCAGTCATTTGTAATGGTACCTTCCAGTGATGAAGTGGTGACTAATCTGGAAGTGCTGGCAAGCAGATGTCTCCATGGGAAGAATTACTGCCGGCAGGTCCTCTGTCTGTATGAACTTGCCAAGGTACGTGCCATAGGGTGGGACTTCCACAGGAAGCTATTTCTGAGGGGGAAGGAAGTGGAAAGTTTGGGGTTGATTTTGGACATTGCCAAGTAAGCCCTCAGATGATAATCATGGCCTGAGAGTAGAACACTTGTCAGGATGTTGGTCGCTAGAAGTCCATCTTTGGGGGATAAATGGGAGGATGGCAGACCAGCAGCTTAGCCAACCAGAAAGCTAGGGCAGGACATTTCACTTCTGTGGGCTCCTGGTTCTTCATCTATGAATGATGATTTGGTCATGAGGGTCCTTTCTAGACCTAGTATCTTAGGTTTTACTTCATGATTGTTTGGAGCATTCCATGTGGAATGTGGCCAGAAACTGTCTGTGGCTTTGTGCTGATTGGGGGAGAAAAACTGTCTGTAGGTGGAAGAGCACTGGAGAGAAAGCCAAGCGCTAAAGCCCTTACCTTGGAGAAGACTCAGAGATGCCTTTGGAAATTGAGGGGTTTGCTGCTGCTGTGGGAACAATAACAAAGAGGCTCTGCATTTTAGTCAGCTTTCTTACATTTCATAACATTGAAAAGATCAGTGTTCAGCACGGGTTAGTCACCTAATGCTTGCTGAAAATGCTTTTTTTTTTTTTTTTGAGTCAGAGTCTCACTCTGTCATCCAGGCTAGAGTGCAGTGGCATACTCATGGTGATCCTTCTGCTTCAACCTTCCAAGTAGCTGGAACTACAGGCATGCGCCACCATGCCCACCATGCCCACATCTATTGTAGAGACGTGGTCTCACCATGTTGCCCAGGCTGGTCTAAAACCCCTGGGCTCAGGCAGTCCTCTCACCTCCACTTCCCAAAGTGCTGGGACTACAGGTGTGAACCACCGCACCCAACTTAGCCTTTCTTTTACTTGGATTTGACTTTGGTGAAAGGTCAGAAAGGGCTGGAAAATAGTACTTGCTTTTTCTAAGGTTCCTACTCAGGTTGAAGGATCTTTAACCTCAAAAAACAGTGGAATCCGTCCACATCAGATTTCAGAAAGAGCTGTCTTTTGCTTTTGTCTGGGTCCTAAAATTGGCTTTGACTGGCTTTGCTTTCCTCTCAGGAGCTGGGCTGTTCCTACACAGATGTTGCTGCTCAGGATGGTGAAGCCATGCTCCGGTCAATCTTGGCCTCTCAGCAGCCTGACCGATGCAAACGAGCCCAGGCCTTCATCAGCACCCAGGGCCTTCGGCCAGACACTGTGGCTGAACTCGTGGCTGAAGAGGTGACACGGGAGCTGCTGACTCCATCAGAGGAAACAGGTGCTCTGCCCTCCAGCCTCCCAACCTCTCAGACAACACTCTCAAGTCCCCGCTGTTAAGGATTTGGATGTTAGGATGATATACACCTGCATGTTACTCTCTCAGGCTTCGAGATTACACTTTTAAGAGGAGACTACATTGATTTATTTTGTCGTTGCTTTTTATTGAGTTATGATTATGCCTAGAGTAACTGTTTCTTTCTCTGAGGTAAAAAACTCCTTCTGTCTTATAAGATGACCAACAAGACAAAGTTTTTGAGCTTAGCAAGGGGAGAGCTGAGAACTAAATTAGTATTACTTCCTGGTTCCCAAGCCTAGGCAGAGTGGGCCTCCTGGCACAGGGATCTTGTCCCTCTCCCAATTCTCTCATTGCAAAACCAACACCTGTTTTCACATCTTTCTGTTCAGGACATAAGCAGATATTCAGCTCAGCAGAGGAAAGCCAGACATTTCTTCAGCTGACCACTCTATGTCAAGACCGCACATTGGTAGGCATGAAGTTGTTGGATAAGATTTCCTCGGTTCCCCATGGGAAATTATCTTGCAGTAAGTACTTGGCCTTTTTCTTACATGTTTTGGGCTTAAACAGATCTCCAAAAGTTTGCCTAGAGTCAGTCTGTCCAAAACTTGATTTGAGACCCTGTTTCTGCTCTGGATACCTAGCCCTCCAGCATGGGTTATAAGTTCTTGGTAGAAAACTTAAGTTCACTGAAGAAAGTTTAGAAAGTATGGGTAAGTGTCCCCAAACTTAAAATCACACAAAAAGTTAACCTTTAGCTTGACATACTTATTTTACTCTTAGCTTACCCTGCAAAGTGAATATTATTGTCTCCAATTTATTATTTTATTTTATTATTATTTTCTTGAGTTGAAGTCTCACTGTGTCACCCAAGCTGGAGTGCAGTGGCACGCTCATGGCTACTGCAGCCTTGACCTGGTGGGCTCAGGTGATCCTTCTGCCTCAGTCTTCTAAGTAGCTGGAACCACAGGAGTGGGCAACCACACCCAGCTAATTTTATGATTTATTGTAGATACAAAGTCTCGCCAAGTTGCCTTGGCTGGCCTTGAACCCCTGGGCTCAGGCAGTCCTCTCACCTCCACCTTCCCAAGTTCTGGGATTACAGGCATGAGCCACTGCACCTAGCTATTGTTTCCATTTTAGAAGAGAGGAAACTGAAGCTTGGAAAAGCTAATTAACCTATAGCTATTAAGTGACAGAGCTGGTATTTGAAACCCGTTTCTGTGATTCAAAGCCTGCTCATTTTCTGTAATGTCTAGTTTATTACAGACATTTAGTAATATGTGTGATAGTTTCTACTTATAACTTTTTTACTTTATGAATATGCTGTCGTTTACATTTTTCATGACATTGAATTATCTATGTAATTTTAATGGCTATGCAGGATTTCTCTTTATGTAATTAAAAATTGTATACTATTGTGGGACCTTCAGATTGCTATTTTAAGCACTGATGAATGTCCGTATAGGTAAATTTCTGTATATATCCATGATTCTTTCCCTAAGACAAATTTCCAATTTAAGGGTATGCCTGTTTTTATCTATCTATCTACACACACACACACACATACATATATATGACAGGGAACCCAAAAAAACCCAGAATTTACTTGTAAAATATTGTGTATTTATTCTTACATGTTTAAACTTCAGTCACTTTCAAAGAACTCTCCATTTGATGCAATACACCCATCAAGATGCTTTTTCCACTGCTCAAAATGGTTTTTTTTTCCTAGTCGGAGTCTTAGTCTGTCACCCAGGCTAGAGTGCAGTGTTATGCTGTTCACGGCCACCACAGGCTCGACCTGCTGGGCTCAGGCGATCCTTCCACCTCAGCCTTCCAAGTAGCTGAACTACAGGCATGCCCCACCACAACTGGCTAATTTTTTTTTTTCTTTTGAGTTGGAGTCTCACTCTGTCGCCCAGACTGGAGTGCAGTGGCCGCTCCCGGCCACCGCAGCCTCGACCTGCTGGGCTCCGGCGATCCTTCCGCCTCAGCCTTCCAAGTAGCTGGAACTACAGGCGCACGCTACCACCCCCGGCTAATTTTTTGATTTATTGTAGAGATGAGGTCTCGCTTGTCCAGGCGGGTCTCGAACCCGCGGGCTCAGGCAATCCACTCACCTCAGCCTCCCAAAGGCGCGGGATTACAGGCTGAGCCACCGAGCCCGGCTTCTCCACATTTTAAAAAAGGAAGAACTATTTACCCATTTTCAGAAATTTGCCACTTGTCCCTTTATCCAGAATTTCTCAAATGTAACAAACAGCATTTGTATTCCCATTACTTACAGGCAAGATCTATGCCTAGTACTTTATCTGTCATATAGAATGAGTAAATATTTGCTGAATTAAATTGGTTGAATTATTTCCGTATAGAGCAAAGATATAAACCCAGATCTTCAAACTCCAAATTCAACATTCTCTCTACAGTACATTACAATATAGCTGCTACATAAAAATAATAAAGCCTTACGTTTTAGAGTACAGTTGGATAATGTTTTATGGTTGAACACAGTGCTTTCTCATCCATTATCTTTTTTAAAATAGCATGTTCATTTTTCCTCAGGGTATTTTTACACTATAACTTCAACAACTAATTCTTCCTTCCAAGTCAGAATCAAGTCTAAAAGAATAATTATCCTTATTAAATCATGCAGTAGGAGCAATGAAACCTATTCCTGCAGACCACTGGCATACCACCTTCTATGTCCTTCCTTACCAGGTCCTTCTTGGCACTCCTTAAAGGATCATTATTAATTTTGGTGATCATACCCAATCAGTACTGTGTTCTCAGCTGGAGGGCGGTGTCTTGGAAGTTTACATTAAGCCAGTCTTGGCATTCCCTTTCCCTTCTCTGGAGTCTATGACCAGCTAATCTAAATTTAACATTTGTGTTCCACTTTATTGATTTTTTAAAAAAATATTTGCAGTGAACACTATGAAGTCTCCCTCCAATGGGGACTTGTTGCCCAATTGCTGGGAGTGCAGTCTGGAGACAGCCTTCAACAGTCTCTGAAGGAACTAACTTCAGGTGCAGAGAGTTGCATACCCAAGGTCATACATCCTTCCTGGGGCATCCCACTTCCAGTGGCTGATTGATGTAGAAGTATAAAGGCCTGATCATCTCACCCTAACTTAGAACAACTCTGAAGGGCCATTTCAGCTCCAGAGTACCCTGTGGGGTCAGCTGTGGTTTGCTGAGCCTGTATCACAATTTCTCCCTCTGCCTGGTACAACGTCTTCCGCAGATGTGATTCCTAAGGGTACTTTTTAATAAACATCCTGACTCCTAGGGTCTCCTTATCAGGGAACCCAACTTGCTCACCTTTTTATACCTACTGAAAGTTTTCTTTAAATCGACACACAGTTTTATGTAAATGAACTGATTGCAAAAGAAAGCAACGAAAACTGTCTCATTCTAACAAAATAGTGGATTAATCCAATAAGAAAATCCTCCTGCTACAAATATCTACAAATGATGCCTAAAGTATACTAAAACTTTAATTTTTTTAAAGACTGAGCTGGGCATACAAGAAACTGAAGTCCTCAAAAGTTAGAAAGAACGAAAAATAAGTATGAGAGTTGATGTTTTGGTAAGTAGTGATCAGAGCTGATAATGGCTGAGCCTGGTTTTTTAAATCTCAGAGTGGAAAAGGAAAAAAGACCTTAGGACTTTTGAGAAGGGAACGGGAAAGAAGAGCTATGAATAAAGCTGAGAGTCTTTTAGAGATGTGCAGACAGTGAAAGGGGACATTGGGAAAAACAAACAAATGTGAGTGAATAAAAAAAAGATTTTAAGTACAAACACAGTAGAGATTGTTTAAGTCATTAGAAATACTAAAAGTCATTAGAGTTTTAAGGATCATGAGAGAAAAATATAAACAAGTTTATTCTAATAAACCTGAAAAGAGATGAAAATGAAAAATTTTCTAAATAAATATTGTTTATCAAAATGTATTGAAGAAAAAATAGAATGCCAACATACACTTATTATTAGTCAAAGAAAAGGAGTCAGTAGTTGGAATGATTACTTTTAATCAAACAAAACACTAATCCCAGATTTTTTTTTTAATGATCAAGACCTAAAAAACAGAACTCTGGTATATACAAATTATTCCAAAGAATAGAAAAATAAGGAACTCTCGCCAAATTACTTCATGAGTAAATAATCATGATATGCCAACTGGATATAACCAGTACTAGATAGAAAAATTGTAGGTGAATCTCATATGTAAATGTAGATATAAAAATATATAAATAAAACATTACCAAATCTGGATTTAGCAATGAAAAAAAGAGTAATATGTCATCACCAGCTGGGGCTTATATCATGAATGTAAGTATGGACTGGAATTTTAAAATTTGCTAATGTAATTCACCATTTTAACAAATTAAAAGAGAAACACCATATGATTATCTCAATAGATGAAAAGAATGCATTTGAGGAAATTCATCATCCATTCATGATTTCAAAATTCCTAGAAAATCAAGAATTAAAAAATAATTTCCTTAACCCAATAAGAATATCCACCAGAGAACTACAGCAAAGTAAGTAATATTAAAATAACAAAAAGAATTCACTTTAAGGTGAAGGAAAACATGAGGACATTCTCACTCAATACATTAATGTAATATTATCTTGGAGGTCCCAGCCATGGCAATATATTTTAAAATGAAATAAACATTAGAAAGGAAAGAACAAAACTGTCAAGTTTTTTTGTTTTTAAAATATAGGGTACAATTCAGGGTCAGATATACAAATGGACAAAACTGTCTTTATTTCCCGATGATATAGTCTATGTTAAAACACTCAGGAAATATATACTAAACCATTAAAATTAATGAGTTTAGCAAAGTTGCTGGATATACAAGTTAGTATATAAAAATTAATATCATTATGTGTATTAGATACATATAAAATTTTTTAAAATAGCAATAAAATCCATAAAATATCTAAGAATAAACCTGACAAGATTTATAAGATGCTTAAGAAGAGGAAAAGCATAAAACTTAACTGAATAACATACAAAGATGAACAAATGAGTTATTATGTTTATGAATGGGAAGACTCAAAATTCTAAGATATCATTTCAGTTTAAAAAATGCCCAAAGAGGTTTTCATGAATTTGACAAACTGATTATAAAAATATATATATGAAAACATCTCTAATGATAGATAAGATACTTTTGAAGTAGAATAAGTAGAATTTATACTACTAAATTTTTGAGTTGGAGTCTCACTCTGTCACCCAGACTGGAGTGCAGCGGCGGCTCCCGGCCACCGCAGACTCGACCCGCTGGGCTCCGGCGATCCTTCCGCCTCAGCCTTCCAAGTAGCTGGAACTACAGGCGCGCGCTACCACGCCCGGCTAATTTTTTGATTTATTGTAGAGATGAGGTCTCGCTTGCCCAGGCGGGTCTCAGACCCGCGGGCTCAGGCAATCCACTCACCTCAGCCTCCCAAAGGCGCGGGATTACAGGCTGAGCCACCGAGGCCGGCTTACTACTAAATTCTTAATATAAAATGATATTAGTATAAATGTATGATATTGACACATGGGTTCATAAATAGAAAATAAAAAATAAGTGCCATATAAATAGGGAATTTGGAATATGACAAAGGTGACATTACAAATTAGTGAGGAAAGGATAAACAAATTGTACTCAGGCGGTTGATTCTCATTTGGAAGATTAAAATCAAACTCCATCCTCACCCCATATAGGAAAGTAAATTCCATGTGGATTAAAGACCTAAATGTGAATATTAAAACTTTAATAATTTTATAAATAATTATGATGTTGGCATAAGAAAAGATTTCTTAGAAAAAAACAAAAATAAAATCAATGGCAAAAATTTGTAAATTTTACTACCGTAAAATTAAAATTTCAATAGCTATTTTATCACAAAATTTTTAAAAAACCTACATATGAGGAAAGGTTTTGCAACAAATATAGTTAACAAAGAATCAGTATTTGGTTATAGAAAGAACATCTGAGCCGGGCTTGGTGGCTCAGCCTGTAATCCCGCGCTTTGGGAGGCTGAAGTGAGTGGATTGCCTGAGCCCGTGGGTTCGAGACATGGCTGGGCAGGTTGGCGAGACCTCATCTCTACAATAAATCAAAAAAGCTAGCCAGGTGTGTTAGCCCGCGCCTGTAGTTCCAGCTACTTGGAAGGCTGAGGCAGAAGGATCGTCGGGGCCCAGCAGGTCGAGGCTGCGGTGGCCGGGAGCGGCCAGTGCACTCCAGTCTGGGTGATAGAGTGAGACTCCAACTCAAAAAAAATAAAATAAAAAATAAAAATAAAGTTAAAAAATAAAAATAAAAAAATAAAAAGAACATCTGTCTATCAATAGGAAAACCAAGCAGAAAACTGAACAAAGGATCTGAATAGGCAATTCTTCAAAGAGAAAAACAACCAAAGACTGACAAATATACTTAACTTCACTAATAATTGCAGAAATGCAAATCTGATGCAACGATATGTCATTTCACACAGATTGGCAAAACTAATACATCAGAAAGCCCCATGAGTGATCAAGAATGTGAGGAAATAGGGTCCCTTATACACGACTGATGAGAAAGTTGTTTGGTACAATCCCTATGAAGAGCAGCTTGGTAATATCTAGTAAACTTTAAGATACATATATCTGACACTGGGTACATGTACTTTCAGAAGTACAGTTGGCCCTTGAACAACACAGGTTTGAACTGCATGGGTCCACTTACATGCGGATTTTTTTCTCCACACCACACTAACATTTTTTGTTCTTTGACTTTCTAATAATAGTCATTCTGACTGGTGTAGGGCGATATCTTATTGTGGTTTTAATTTGCATTTATCTGATTAGTGATATTGAGAATTTTTTATATGTCTATTGGTCACTTGTGTGTCTTCTTTTGAGAAGTGCCTATTCATGTCCTTTGCCAACTTTTTAGTGGGTTTTTGTGTGTATGTGTGTTGAGTTGTTTGAGTTTCTTATATATTCTGGATATTAGCTTTTTGTTGGAGGTATAATTTGCAAATCATGCCTCCCATTCTGCAGGTCTTCTGTTCACTTGCCATATACAAAAATTCTGTTGATTATTTCTTCTGCTGTGCAGAAGATTTTTAGTTTAACTAATTCCCATTTGTCTATTTTTGTTTTTGTTGCAATTGCTTTTGAGGTTCTTAATCATAAATTCTTTGCCTAAGTCATTGTCCAGAAGAGTATTTCCTAGGTTTTCTCCTAGGATGTTTATAGTTTCAGATCTTACATTTAAGTCTTTAATCCGTCTTGAGTTAATTTTTTTGTATAGTAAGAGATGAGGGTCCAGTTTCATTCTTCTGCATATGGCTAGCCAATTCTCCCAGCACTGTTATTGAACAGCGTGTCCTTTTCCCATTGTTTATTTTTGTTGACTTTGTCAAAAATCAGTTGATTGTAGGTATGTGGTTTTATTTCTGGGTTCCCTATTCTGTTCCATTGATCTGTCTGTCTATTCTTGTACCAGTACCATGCTGTTTTAGTTACTGTAGCCTTATAGTGTAATTTTAAGTCAGGCAATGTGATGTCTCTGCAATTATTTCTTTTTTGCTTAGAATTGTTTTGGCCACTTGGGATCTAAAATAAATATATTAACTATCAAACATTTACAATTTGTCTGTCTACCACTTAAAATATTTTTTATAACTTTTGCAAAGCAGTAGCCCAAGGTGCAACATACTATAATAGCAAGTGCAGCTAGGTATCAATCCAGCCACTTTCAGCAGGCACTCTTGTCATGATATCTACCACCATGTCTAAAATATGGTAGGTATTCAATACACACCAACTGAATGAACAAGTGAATGAATGAATGATACAGTACAAGTTATTCCCAGGTCTCCTCTTTCTCATTTGAAACAAGCATGTGGGTCATTTTTGCTCTAGAGATGTGCTTCTAGTCATTATTAAACAAGAGGATTCTTCATGAACTCCACAAAGACAAGTGGTATGGATTAAGGAATAGACGTGGTTAGGAAAATTTACAATTGAAGGGTCAGCAAGAGAAGGCATAGATCCCTAGGTCTCCTGTCATCCCACAGAGAGGTGAGCGAGATCCAGGGTTTGCTGGACACCTGGAATATCTACCTGCTACTTAGAGTGTAAGCATGAGAAGGAGGCCTTGTCAAAAGTGGACTACTTGGGCATCCAGCTACTCGGGAAAGCTGATGTCCAGCATCTGGAGACCTTGGGGGTCTACAGGATATTATAGCCCCTCTTGTACATAGATCTAATTGGAAACTGTCCTTATTAGAAGAGGAAGAGACAGCAGGCAGGCACGTGCACAGAGAAAAGACCAAAATGTACATGTCAATGTCCTAATCCCCAATATAAACTTATTTGGAAATAAGTTAAAATGAGGCCATTAGGCCATTAGGCCCTAATCCACTAAGGCCATTAGGCCCTAATCCACTATGACTCATGTCCTTATTAGAAAAGGAAGAGACAGCAGGCAGGCATGCGCACAGAGAAAAGACCATCAGAAGAGTGATCTAATGGGAAGCTGAATTCAGGTACATCCCTTCCCACAGGGAAAAGAGGCTGTTTGTTTTCCGTGCAGTCAAGACAGAGTATCTGTATTAGTTTCCTGGAGCTGTCATCACAAAATATCACAGACCAAGTGGCTTAAACAACAGAAATTATTTATATTCTCATTGTCCTGGAAATTATAAATCCCAGATCAGGGTGCTGGCAGTGTTGGTTTTATTCTCAGACCTCTCTCCTTGGCTTGTATATAGCCACAGACTCATTGAGTCTTCTGATGGTCTTTTCTCTGTGCACATGCCTGCCTGCTGTCTCTTCCTCTTCTAATAAGGACACGAGTCATAGTGGATTAGGGCCCCACCCTAATGGCTGCATTTTAACTTATTCCCAAATAAAGTTATATTGGGGATTAGGACATTGACATGTACATTTGGGGAAATCATAGTTTAGCCCATAATGGCATTCAGGTTAGATATGAAATGATGCTATTAAGAATGAAGAAATTGGCCAGGCTTGGTGACTCAGTTTGTAATCCCAGCACTTTGGGAGGCTGAGACCAGTGAATTGCCTGAGCCTGTGGGTTCGAGACCAGCCCGGGCAACTTGGCGAGACCCCGTCTCTACCATAAATCAAAAATTAGCTAGGAGTGGTAGTGTGTGCCTATAGTTCTGGCTACTTGGAAGGCTGAGGCAGAAGGATCATGGGAGCCCAGCAGGTCGACGCTGGGGTGGCCATGAGTGTGCCACTGCACTTCAGCCTGGGTGACGGAGTGAGACCCCAACTCAAAAAAAAAAAAAAGAATGAGGAAATCAGAAATTGTCAAGAGCTTTCTATAAATTATGACTGGCAAACACTGAAATACAAATTCCTCTTGGAACATTTTCCATGCTTGCAGTCATCTTAAATAGTGCTCTGTCCCATTTGAATCTCCCTCTTTTATTTCTCAGCTACCCCCAACACTTTTCTCAAGTAAGGCCAGATCCCCCATCACAAGAGGCATCCACTGCTGGCCATTAAGACAATTCCAGACTCAGGAAGGCCCTCCACTTAAGTCCAGCACAATCTCCTCAGATCATGTCTTGACTGTGCCTTCCCCAAATTTGGAAATTGTTAAACCATAAAAAAGAAATTAAACATTTTCAAAATAACTCTAACTGATAATTTAGCCCTCTTAGAGTAAAGAAAATTTGTATTTCAATAAATTTGGGAAGCCAAAAAAGAATTACAAATAAAAGTAAAAGCCATGGGTAGAAATTTGTAATGGTGAATTATTTCTCATGTGTACACGCCTGCAGAACCAACCTTTCAAAATTTATTTTCACTCTTTAAAAGCATGTTAATAGGACCTATTAATATTCCACACATAGATTAGCAGGGTTTTTTCCCATTATTTTCCTCCTTTAATCATGAGTATAGATAACATAGTGCAGAAATTAGATGCTGAAAGTGTCTGGTGTTACTAAATTGGTTGGATAACTTGAAGCATTCAAAATAATTTTAAATTGACTTTCAAGTTAATACTTTCTTAAATTTAAAATTAATTTTTAAAAGCTTTTTTAATTTTTTTAAAAAGTAAGCAACTCTGATAGCCTGTCAGAAGAAGAAAAGCAAGATCCACTTATTTTTTTGTGGTCTTGTTAACGAGGCAGCAGATCCCAAATGCCTTTCCTTTGAAATGGCTTTAGGTGTGGAACTCCTAATGGGAGATTTCACAAAGTGTTGTAATGGACTTCAAGAGGCACTGTGATGTTGTGGAAGGCTGTGTGTGTGTGTGTGTGTGTGTGTGTGTGTGTACATGCATGTATGGATCTTTAAGTCTGACTCTTCCTACAACCAGCTTTCTCCATCTATAAACTAGTGATAAGGTTTTGAAAATCCTAAAGTGTTATATAAATGTTTGGGAAATATTGTTGCAGGTAAAATTTTATTTCTTTTTTCTTTCCTTTTTTTTTTTTTTTTGAGGTGGAGTTTCACTCCATCATCTTGGTTGGAATGTAGTGGCACACTCATGGCCACCACCAGTGTCAACCTGCTGGGCTCCCACGATCCTTCCGCCTCAGCCTTCCAAGTAGCTGGAACTACAGGCTTGCACTACCACTCTCAGCTAATTTTTAGATTTATTGTAGAGACAGGTCTCACCAAGTTGCCTGGGCTGGTCTCAAACCCCCAGGCTTGGACAATCCACTCACTTCGGCCTCCCAAAGTGCTGGGATTACCGAGCTCAGTCAATTTTATTTCTTTATTTTCCTTGAATTCTATCAAATTGATTTGGAGTCCCTATGCTACAAGGCAAGTTATTATTTATATTATCTCTCTGCGTTTTCCCCACGGTCTTAGAAAAGTTCTGGGGAGGAGATGAAGCCTTAGGCAGAGCAAAATTTTTAAGGAGATACCTTCTTCCCCTCCTAGGTGCACACTGGTCACCTTTGAGGTGTCTGTTGCTCATGTCCTTGTGTCCTCTTAGAATCTTGTGGCTCTGAGGCTTTTGCACCAGGTTTAGACAAGGGAGTCATTGGCAACCAGGACCCAGAGCCAGGTGCCTAAGGTCCTGCACTTAGGGTGTATCAAGCAAGCCCTGCCTTTTGCTTGCAGAACCTTGTATCCCTTTTGTAGACTGGGAGCATTCCTTCTACCATCAGAAGCATCTTTCTTTACTCTCCAGAACCTTTCATAAAAGACAGAAAGAAGACACCTTTTACGGCAGCTTCTGTCTTCTGAATTACCAATGCCCCTGAGCTAAGGAATAATATGAACAAATCTTCTTGAAATGTAGGGGTTTTATACATATATATGTAAATATGTAGAGAAAGATCTGGAAGATGAACCAAAGATGAAACCAATGTTATTAGTTTGCTGTGCCTCTTTTGGAAAACACTAAGATTAGATGTATGTCATCAGAGGCTTTTATTTATGTTGTTCAACATTTTTAAATAAGGGAAACATGTATAGTTGCTACCTAATTACTTAATGTAATTAGAAAATAAGTGTTGTAAAATTTCAAAAAAAAAGAAATGTAGAGGTTAAAATAATTAGAGCAAAATTTAAACTAATATACGAGCACATTACATCAGTACATTATTTTAAACATGTAAAACATAGAAGTAACACTGTCTTTTTTTTCTTTGTCCATGTATAGTAAAAAAGCAAGCAAAGAAAAATTTCACAGATGAAGGAGATCAGCTATTTAAGATGGGCACCAAGATTCTCCAGCAGTCTAAAAGCCAAAAACAAAAAGCAGAGTAAGTCTTTATTCAGTTACCTTAGTCAAGTTAAATTTCCAGGCTAAGAAAAAAAGAACAATTCAAAATTTAGTGTATTGTTAAAACTTACTGGGATAACAAATATGCTTATTTGTTCATCAGCTTTTGTTTTTAAAATAAATTATATTTAAATAATTCCACAAATTATCACCCTAAACAAATAGAACTATATATGAGATCCCTATGTACTAAATGAAATGCAGAATTAAGGCACTGATTGGAGCATTCAAGCAAAAATATTCTTTTGGCTTTAATTTATTAGATAATTCAACTTAAATAAAATGCATTATTTGAATTACAGCAGTTGCTGTATTAGAATGCTTTATTCTACCTAACTGAGCCTTTGTTCAGCACCTCATGGTTTTCAAAGAACTTTTGTATATGTGATTCCATTTTATCTCCAGAACAGTTTTATGAAGTAAAAAGAGAGTTTTACTTTTCTCCTTTAAAAAGTGGGAGATAGAGATTCAAAGATAATGAAGTGAGGTGACCACAGATACACAGCTGGGAGGATGACCAAGCTGTGGCCACATGATACTACTCCACTGTTTCTCTTCTCATGTATCTACCTTATCTAAGAAATAGAAATATCTTTTTCCTTCCCCCAAGGGGCACAACTTGAACTCACCCCTCAAGGCTCTAGTTAAAGCCTTGGGATCAAATAGTTCTATCATTTACTGTCAGTGTGGACCAGAGTGAGTTACCGAAACTCCTTGTGGCCTGGATAATACAATCAGCCTTTTAGAACAATAAATGCCTGACACATGGTAACTAGGAGACAAGTATGGGTTATTTTTATCTTTAGCTCTCTAATTGTAAGTGGAAGCTATGGGGACAAAGAAAGCAAGGGTGTTTTGAACCAACCAGAACTGTGTTAGTTGGCACCAGACAGAGCAGCAGCGAGTCTGTGAGGTCTTAAAATCTGAAGCCTCTGAGGAGAGAGTAAGACTTAGAGGAAATGGGACACTCACCTATGATCCTGGTTATACTATCAACACATTTCATTTACAAGCACCTACTTTGTGCTAGTTGTTCTAGGTACCTTACATGTGTAATATTATTCATTGTTCAAAGTGGTCCTGTGAGACACAGATAATTATCCTCAAATTACAGAGGAGAACATGGAGTCTAAAAGATTCTGTAATTCTTCCCAAGAAACAAGAAGGAGTTGTTTCTCTCTCTAGGGAAAATTGGATTAGAAGCTCTTTATAAAAGCAAAGGAAATCATTCTCAGTAAAACCAGAGCCTCACACTGAACATCCCTGGGGGCTGTCTTGATGAAGATGGGGTGAAAGCAAACCCCTAAAATACAACCCAGCCTAATAGGGGAGTCATTTCACTGAGATGCTCCCTGAAAGGATGAGTAACTCAGCCTAGCTAGATGAAAGAACAATGGAGTACTGAGAAGGGACTGTCCGGGGATTTCAGACAAGCTCTGCCTATAGGAAGGGAGCCCAAGGAGACAAGGAGCCCTCTAGGTGTTCCCCCATCAAATCCAGGGACACCCTGGATTCACCCTGATGGGACGAAATCACTTAGAAGTTCCCAAGTAATTACCTACTTAACCTCAAAGGGAACCTTCTTCTTTGACTTAAAGGACAGGGAGAAAGCTCAGTCCTAACGTCAGACTAGCCATCAGTATGGGAACATTTATGACTACTTGGGTGTCATTCAGTCTCAGGCTGTTCTTACCCAGAGTCCAGCCCAACTCCTTGCCCAGGGTGACAGAAGGGCAGCTTGTTTTCACAGCAGCATACATACATCAGAGAGTACACAAAACTGTCTTCTGACCCTTTTGAGTTGATAGCAATGGAGAATTAAAACTAAATCTGCTCATAGCAAGAGATCCCAGGAGGTTGTAGGCAAGCTGAGGGAAGCCCCTTGGGTTACCAGGAGAGCCCATTCTCTCTTCAAGCCAGTTACACCTATATAGCCATGTCTAAGATTTGGGTAGGCGAAGAGTGAATGTACACCCACTGACCAAAGAGAAAACATTTCATTCCCATTCCCTCCTCTGTCCTGCCCTCTCCTTGCTTTGACACTTCCTGGGGAGGAGGACCATAAGATTGAAATAATACTAATCATTATGGCTCATCCATACCCATATCCTGGACCAATTCGTTCATCCTCTTCTTATGCATAAGTGGAAAATGTCATTGAACAAGTCAGTGCTGTTAAAAGTACAGATGTTATCAGAGAAAACAAACTTGTCTGAGTGAGTGACAAAGCCTCAGTGACAGCCAGGGTTGGTCCTTCATTAAGAATCTCTCCTCAGCTGTGCTTGGTGGCTCAGCCTGTAATCCCAGGCTGAGGGGAGTGGATTGCCTGAGCGTGGGGTTCGAGACCATCCTGGGCAACTTGGCGAGACCTCGTCTCTACAATAAATCAAAAATTAGTCGGGAGTGGTAGTGCACGCCTGTAGTTCCAGCTACTTGGAAGGCTGAGGGGGAAGGAACATTGGAGCCCAGCAGGGCGACGCTGTGGTGGCTGTAAGCGTGCCACTGCACTCCAGCTTGGGTGCCAGAGTGAGACTTCAACTCAAAAAAAAAGAATCACTCCTCATCAGCAAAGAAGTCTGAAAATAAGCTGTTGTTCCATACTAAGTTTCTGATGTGCCCTGGAGAAGCATTTAGCTGCTCTTCCCCCAGCACCCACCTTAGCATCCAAAGTCAGGCCCTGTATGGACGATCCAGATACCTCACTGAGTTGTCTTTTGAGATCTGTCCCTGCTGCTCGGCTTCTCCCACCATTCTCCAGCTGAGGACCACAGCTTGGATCTTCACCTTACCTAACCTACCAGCAATGTTCTCCAACCCTGCATCCTGCTTCTAGCATCCCTTATATCGCCTTGAATTTTCCTGACACGGAACCCAAGTACCCACCCTCCCCATGGAATCAAGGACACCAAGAAGGATTTGTTTGTTTTGCAGCCTGTTGATGCCCCTGGTACCAGAAAGTGGATCTATTACTGCTGGATATACTGGATATAATATGGGATGCTCCTGTAGCCTATCTCAGGTTTCTGTGCCCTGGTCCATGCTGGTGTTCTTTCTGTTCCAGAAGGTTATGTAGTTGCAGTAGCAAGTCATGTGACAGACGGCTCAAGGGGATCTGTATCCCGATTTCAGGCAGTCTTCCTGATGCCTATCCCTGGGTGCCAAACATTTTTCTTTATTGACCTTTGAGACCTTCTGCATTGCCTTCCAGTCTCCAGAATCTCAGCTTGCTCTGACCATGGTTAGTTTACCTCTTGATTTCCTGGATTCTAGTTTTCTACCTCTTTTTGTTCCATTGGAGTACTCACCCTCTATTTTGACATCCAGGACTCTGTTGCTTGCCTGGATGTTTCTCTGTCTGAGGCCCTTCTTGCCCAGACTATTCTGCTTCAGCCTTTGCCCAGGAGCAGTTTATTTTAACAACAGAATGGATAGGCAGTACAGAAAGTTGAGTCTCCTGATCTTTCTGAGTTGGAAGCAGTGGTAGATTTGTGTGATTTTTCCTGTATTTGAGTCAAGGTCATGGGTAGAGGTTAATGCTTTCTGGTCTTGCTACTACCAAAAAGGAAGTTATAAAAATAAATCCCAAAAGCACTCTCTGTCTCTGACACATGTTTTGACCTTGTGAGACTCTTCATCACTACTTGTTACACAGATCAGGTCCAGGTGGCTTTTGATCAGATCCAGGGACTCAGAAAATGCAGTGTAAGGTGATCCTGCGCCATCTATAATTTTAATCACTAAACTTTCACATCATTTACCACCTAAACTCAGGAGAACAATTACCATGCTACAAAACTTTAGAAGCAATGCAACAGTCCCAATAATAATAGCTAAATTTATTGAGTACTTACTCTATACCAAGCCAAGCACATCACATAAATTATCTCATTTAAGTTTCAAAGCATCTCTATGAAGTAGGTGCTATTATTATCCCCATTTCATAAATGAGAGACACAGAGAAGTTATGTAGCTTGGTGAAAGTTCTCCAACTAGTAAGTGATGGAGCCAGGATTTGAACCAGGCAGTCAGACTCTAGAGCCCTATCCATTAAGGTTTTGTTTGCTTATGGTTTTTCCAAACAGACAGGCTTTGCTGTGTTGAAGAATATTATCTTTTTAGCAAATTATTTTGGAATAAGAAGCATTCATTGTTTAACTGGTGACTTCCTAAGGGTGACATTTCAATTTTGATTATTACATCTTTCAGAATTCATATTATAGAACAAATATTAATAAATAATGGTGGTGGCCCTAGGAGAATTCACTATTTTAGGATAAGAGCTTCCGTTTTTCATTCCACTTGGTGGATAAGCTTGAAGCATGGTGTATCCTATATATTTCTCCTTTTGAGTAGCTTTATTATTTGTCACATATATTTGTGTAGGGATGAAAAAAGCTATTGGTCTAGAGATGTAATGTACTTCAGCTAAACTATATTATTAGTAGCAATGACTATTGGGTCTTACTTGTTAGAGAGAAGTAATGTGAATAGTATAAAGGAAGGAGCAGAAAGTTTTATTTTTGAAAATTAAACTTCTGACTTCACATTCCTGAAACAGAGCCTACGTCCTCTTTGCCAAAGCAGCTGACATGGGAAACTTGAAAGCTATGGAGAAAATGGCTGACGCTTTGCTATTTGGAAATTTTGGAATGCAAAACATAACAGCAGCCATCCAATTATATGAGTCCTTGGCTAAAGAAGGATCACATAAAGCCCAAAATGTGAGTTTTGAAAGAAAGTGAAACCTTAAATAGCTACACCCTGAAATAACTATAGACCACATGTGAAAGGAGTTGAGCAATAGTATTCCCATTCTATTGCAGGAACCCAGACCTAAGGAGGTTACCATAATACACTGAAATAGCAGTGTCTGCAAGGTTGCAGCAGAAGCCCTGGGTAAACTGTTTTACCCAGGGTGACTTTCAGGAATGGAACAGAACTGCTCTCTAATCTACCTTCCTAGCTTCCATGTTCATTGTGTGTTTTAAGATAATTTGGGACTGGGCGTGGTGGCGTGAGCCTGTAATCCTAGCATTTTAGGAAGCTGAGGTGAGAGGATTGCCTGAGCCCATGGGTTTGAGACCAGCCTGGGCAACTTGGCGAGACCTCATTTCTACAATAAATTTAAAAAAAATTAAACCATTGCCTTGCTCAGCTATGGTGTGGCCATGTGCTCTTTGAGCTATGGCCAGGTCATGTTTTCTTAAGCTTTGGCCCCCTTCCCTACCTTGGGGAGGTGAATCTTCTCTTTCTCTCCCTCTCTCTCTCTCTCTCTAATTTACTTTCTGAATAAACTATATTCTCTAATCTAAAAATAAAAAAAAAATTAGCCAGTCATGATAGCACACTCCCGTAGTTCTGGCTACTTGAAAGGCTGGTGCGAAAGGATCGCCTGAGCCCAGCAGGTCGATGCTGGGGTGGCCATGAGCATGCCACTGCACTCCAGCCTGGATGACAGAGTGAGACCCCACCTCAAAAAAAAATAATAATAATAATTTGGGATCTCTAACATAATTACATTTTGTTGAAAATATATTCACCTATATGAGAAAATATGGAACTAAATGGAACTAAATCTGTGATCTTAGTGTGATATGTTCGCATCTCAAATATTTTATAAACCAAATGTAGTACCTTTTCTATGTTAATGAATGTATTCCATTGTATTCCAAGAATAACATAACCATTTCATAGAAAATCTGGAAAACAGGGGAAAAAAGCCCTTTGCAAGTCAACCATCCTGACTCAACTATCGTAAGACTACTTTGTATTTTTGCTTGGCTTCTTTCTCTGTACATCTCTTTTTACATCATCCTAATCACAATGCAAGGTATATATCATTTGTTTCTCACCACTTTCACTTAATACTGTAGCAAAAGCATATTTTCATGTTGTTATAGTCTCTTTTTAATGAAAACTTTTAACAAATAAATTTATGCCCATTAACAAAAAAAATCTGAGAATTCAGAAAGTATGAAAAAAAGTTATCTAAAAGTTTTACTTCTAGAGATCATTTTGTGTTACCATCCAGTATAGTTCACAAGCTACACTTTGGAGTTGGACAAAACTAAGTTTGAATCCACTCTGCCAAATGCTTATTAAATAAGCTACTTAACAAAACCCTTTCCCCTCCTTCTGCATGACAGTTTGACCTTTGCTTCACTCTCTAGTTCTGTTTCCCTGGCAATCTGGTAGGAATGAAATGCTAACTATGTTTTTAGCTCACATCAGTTGTGATAGAAATGACTTCTGATTGGCAAACTGTCTTTGAACTGGGAGAAAGTACAGTGAGCTATAAATACCTGATGGTGATACCACTTCTTATGGGGATCCTGGGTATTGTGGCTTGGAATTGTTATGTGGGGAATGAGGCTTTGATGTTGGGTGGCATCTACCTACTGTGGGTCTCATTTCCCTGTATCTAAGCCAGGGTGATTCCTGTGCCATATGCATTTGAACAGACTGGTGGCAAATGTAGCCTGTGGGAGACTTGTGAATCTCTGTGTTAAGTTGGACCAGAAGGAAGCTGGACCAGAAGACCCTGATGGGTGGGACAATCTCTCTAATTTTCATCTGTAAAGTTAGGATAATGATAAAACATTGCGTACTGTGTCTGTCTGGTTCACTACTGTATCTCTGAAATTTAGCCCAATGCCTGGGACAAGAAATAGAAGTTGAATGAGGAATTAGTTAATAATGAATGAGTTTATGGAGTTATTGTGAGAATTAAAAGCATGTGTGAAGACACTTAATTTCATACCAGGAACATTGTAATTATTCACTAGAAATTAAGGATATATGGGGGTGTGGAGATTAGGGAGATATTGGTCAAAACACAAAACTTCAGTTAGATAGGAGGAAGATATAAATAATATTAGTCCAATATTATTCATCCAGAATTTTTCCTATGACTGCATAGGACTGTTTTCCAAAATGAGATAATACTTTAGTTACTGCTTCCTAACCTGCTCTTTACTCATTTAGCAATATATCATGGATTTTTTATATTAACATATACAGAACAACATCATCTTTTAAAGATCCATATAATTTTAATTAAAGTTGTTGAATACTGTTTTTACCTCAGAGAATTTTTCTTGTAATTACATATACAATAATGCAATAAACAGATTTGTAAATGTCATAATAAAATATGAGAGTTCTTAAACCTTTATTCCCCATATTTAGTTAATCAGAAAGATAAAGTTCCAGGACAGACCAAATGTTATCATCACTTCCACCACTAAATATGGTATGTTTCTATCACTAGAGACCAAATGTTACTATCACTTCCACCACTTTTTATGATGTCTCCTAATTCTTTTCCAAATTAGAGAACATGAATTTTACTTTTTAGTGGTTGTACAAATTAAGTCAACAATTGTTTCTTGGATAGCTTCTATGTCCCAAACATAATCTAGTTAATGAGGAAAAAAGATTAATATGCCAAAGTTCTTCTGAGTCAATTGAAATATAAACAAGTGACTGGCAGGGTGGCTCACACCTGTAATCCCAGTATTTTGGGGAGCCGAGGATTCATTGAGCCCAGGAGTTTGAGACCAGCCTAGGCAACACAGCAAGACCTCTTCTCTACAAAAAAATTTTTTAAATACCTGGGCATGGTGGTGTGTGCCTGTAGTCTCAGCTATTCAGGAGGCAGTGGCAGAAGGATTGCCTGAGCCTGGGTGTTGGAGGCTGCAGTGAACCATAATTGTGCCACTACACTTCAGTCTGGGTGCCAGAGTGAGACCCCAACTCAAAAAATTAAGAAAAAAATGTTTAAGTTAACAAGTAATTGCATCACAGTTTAGGTGGACTATAGTTAAAGTATGTGTAAAGTGTTGAGCACAGAAGAAGATCTGAGTAGTTCTGCCTAAGGCAGTTTATGCTTAGTCTAAGATGTTGAGTACAGGCAATATCAAAGATTTTACTTGTTTGTATTTAAATAAAGCATTTGATATGAGGCCAAAAAATTACTCCCAAAAAAGAAACTTCAAATTAACAGGAGTGGTATCCAAAACACATGAATTTTAGAGCTGAAGTCAAAGTTTAATTCTAGTTAATGTGGTTATTGCATTTAGTTTATATTATTTTAGTTAATGTGATCACATCTAGTCAGTTACATCTAATTAGTGTTATTCTGGTTAGCGTGGTTATTGCATGGCCACAAATCACCCTCAAATCCCAGTTAACTGACCATCAGTTGCTGCTGTTGGTTTTAAGGAGAATCATGTGGAAGAATATAATTGGCTGAGTGACAATCCAATGCTGGGCAACATCTCTAAATGTGTGGCCACTGACATATATACTATCACAGCCATCTTTGTAGAGAAAAGTAAGCATTTTGGGGACAGTGTTCTAGGAACTGTGTAGTTCCATACTTCGGATTCTACCATGTAATAGCTCGTCCATCTTGTGCTCATTGTTTTGGTATCTCTGAAGAAGTTACTTCCTTAAACCTTGGGTTTCACAAACTTAAAAAAGGGATTGATAATAATGTTCACACTACTTCACAAGGTTGCCGTAAGAACTAAGTAATATCTGCAAGAGCCATTAGCAAATGTAACAGAACATGAATGAATACTATTGTATAACATTTTTAGTTCCCACAGCTTTATCTTTGGGGTCAGTCAGACCTGGCTTTATATCTCAGCTCCAACCGGCTTCCAATGACTTGTCTTCTCTGAGTCTCAATTTCCTCATCTGTAAAATGGGGATATCTATCTAGATATGTGTGCTTGGTCTCAGGGAAAACCAGAATGCAGTATGGGAGTGAGGACAAATGTATAAGCCAAAAGCCTGACATTGACCAGCTATGCAAATTTGTTTATACTATTTATTGAAATACTGAAACACTACAATATTGGTTGTTTTAAAAAAAATCTCTGTCTAACCCCCTCTTATTTCCTCCCTGACATCCTAGACACCCTTACTCCTCACTCAGACTCCCCTCTCCCAAAACTCCTGTAATTTAGCAACCACAGAATTAATACCTGGATGAACAGGGAGCCTCCAGGATCCTGCTCTGGCCCTATAGCCGGATTAAATGCTAATACTTTGCTAAATTCAATTCTGTGTTTTGACTATCATCCCTGTCAGTACTATAGGAAAATCTGTTTCCAATAGCAAGTCCTTTTGCAGTTGATTTATTTCCTTATAAAAAGAACAACTTGTTAAAGAGATTCCATGCCACAAACAATGCTTAGTTTGACGACTGACTACTGGGACCAGTCTGGCCACAGGCCATGCTGACTGTTTGTACCAGCCTGATGTAAGAATCCTGCCTGTGCTGCTGGAAATACTACTAGGACCTGTGAGGACAACGTAGCAAGAGAAATGTGGCTGAAGAAACTGGAAATGTAGACTAAAAGTGACAATGAAAGAGAATGGGGGATGGAGACAGAGAGACATAGAGAGAGAGAGAGGGAGAGAGAGAGAGAGAGAGAGAGGGGAGAGAGAGAAGAGAGAGGAGAGAGAGTCAATGAGGATATCTACTATCTCTGGGGAAAAGGGGAAGTACGATCAGGAATACTGAAATATAATAGATAAGTGACGCCTGGAGTGCCAGAAGTCTATTAGAGACCTGAATTAATGCAGAAAAATGAAAAAAGATAAGAATTCATATTATAGTATAGAGTAGCGTTGAGGGGTTAGAGAAGAAAAAAATGCAACTTCGAACTATGTACAAGGGAAAGTTGAATGGAGAAAAGGTGGTATGATTATTTCTTTTTCATGAACCTTGAATGGTTTAACCCAGTAAAACTCCAAATAAACTGAAGGAAATCCCAATAAGGGCAATAAAAGCAATTAAGGTTATAAACAGAGTTCATTGATTTGGTTTTCAAAGAATCTGTACCTTCTAAATAATAACTATTAGTTAATAGAGTAGTCTTCATGAAAATGGTGGAAATTGAGAAAATGTCAATCAATCATATCCTAGAGGATGTCTCCTGTAAGATATTGTAATTTACCAGGCTGGACACAGATAAGTCATTTTTTTTCCTCTGATTCTCATTCAACAGACAGAAATTCAGAATTAGTTAGACTTACTCTTTTCTTGATAGTGATGAACTTTTCTCAATAAGAAGTTTGTCTGTTAATTTGTCAAACAGGATGGCGGATGAAATCTCATTTGTTTTAAGAATCAAGACATGGATTATTTGCATTGTATTAAAACGTAATTCAATGGTAGTTATCTCTAAGTGGTGTTACTATTTGTGGCAATTATTCTCTTTTTTAAAAACTTATTTTTTTCTCTAAATTTTCTACTTATGGGTATGTGCTACCTTTATATCAGAAAAAAATACTTAACTTAGATGCATACATTTTCTTAGTTGCACAGTTTAAAATAGTTTTACTATTTTACTATGGAGTATAAGAAAATCCATTCCATCATGTAAAAATAACCACAATTAATATGTAAAGGAGAAAGATATGAGTGTCTGCCAGTTTTACCATTCTTTGTGGTTCTAGAATAATTCTATCTCAGAGGCAAACAGTTCACATTTTTTTCATTTTTTCAGATTGAGGGACTTTGGGTTATCAACAACTGTACTACAATAAAAAATCATGTTTAGTATCTACCTAATGATCACTTTGATAATTCTAGAATTACCTGCAGAGTATTTTTTCTTGATGTGAATGCTCTCCTTTTTGTATTAAGAGTACAGACAGTATCTGAGTTGTTTATTTGGGTTGATTCTCACTTTTATTTAGTATGCGATTTGAACTGAAAGTGATGATCACAGGTGCTTTCAAGAATCATACAATAATTAAAGAAAAATTGCTTAATCTTTTTTCTCCATTAATAATAACTTCTTATATAAAAAGTAAAAGATAGAATATTTAATTTTTAAGATGTTATTATGGAACTTGAGTAATTTACTTTGAAGTACAATAAAATATCCTTTACACTTAACTCTATTCATTCAAATCTCAGCTACTATAACAGTCCCTTAAAAAACCACAGCACAATAGTTAAGTTCAGGATCAAGTCCTATAAACAGTCTAATTTGCAACTTGACCTTTAAAAACCACTGAGAGTGTCATTGTTATCATTATGTACCTTCTCTTTCAACTCGCAACAGTTCTCTTCTCTGGATTAAGATTTAATCTATCTATAATCCATCTCATTTCATCTCACCCTTATCTCAGAAAAATAACAAATGCTAAAAACTGATTATTGTAAAATTGTAGGGTGATAATGCCCAAGTATAAAAGAATAGACAGGACAGTGCTGACTACAATTAGCATATCTACTATATGACAGCCCATAATATCTTTTGACTTCCTTTGGTGTCCTAACATGCTTTCAGTAGTATTTTAAAAATAAATTAAAATAAAAGTTGAGCCCTCCAGATAATGAATTCAAAATCACGCACTGTTAATTTTCTGCTAAAAAGAGAGGAAGTGGAACTTTGACTTGGCTATTTGAGATTGGTAAAATCGTGGTTTTAGTCCTTACTTTTGAGAGTGAGCTTTATTCAGAGAAATACTCCCCTCCTCACTGACAGAAATTTAACTCCCACACAACCCACTTCATAACTTCATGAGCTCACAGATTTCTCTAGGAGGATAAAGCTAAAAAGCGTATTCAGTTCTGCACAAAAGGATACACTGCTGGTGAAAGCATCTTAAAATACAGGCCCAACTGAATAGAATAGTATCTCCATTTTCTTATTTAAAAGGTCAATATATTTGTTCACTGTCAAAGTTCTGCATAATTAAACTAGATTCTAAATTGAGCAGAATCAAAAATTGCCAGGAGTTGCAAGAAAAATAAAAATCTAATATTGGCTAAAGATCTCCTTAAAAGAGCCAATTTAGTCATTTTAAATATACATTACAAGGGCTAGAGGAGTACCAGGATTCCAGACGCCTTCCATTTGTAGTAACAACCTTTATGGTCAACATTATGGTCAACTTTCTTAAAAGGGGAACATTTGAGATTAGAGGAATTGGCAGAATCAGATACTTTTTAAAAAAATTTTTTTGGTATTATATAAAGTCAATAACACAAATAATGCTTATAAACCACACATTAGAGCTATTATGCTTTTGGGAAACAAACCCTGCAGTCAATTTCCTAGTCTAAAAAGTAACACAGTTCTTTGTATTTGAAATTATAATAAAAAGTTTAAGAAATTATTCATTTTTTGTTTTCATTGAATTGTCAGACCTTGATGTATTTTGATTTTAGGGAGACATTTTACAGAGTCTCACATGATGTCTCATGATCTAGATGAAAAAATTAAAATGTGGGCTAGTTGGAGAGTGGTAATGATAACAAATTGATGTCGAGATGAAAGCAGGTATCAGCATTGCTCCTCAGGATACTGCTTGTGACCCCATGCTCTTCAAATACTTCAACTAGTAAGTTGAATGGCGTAGGCCATGTTGGTAATATGAAGGATAGAAAGAAAGGCATATAACCAATGATATGCATAAGAGTGTGGAATGAACTTCTAAGAATGGTGACAGAAATAATAAAACTCCAGATAAGTAGAACCTTGGAAATATTAGCAATACCAAAACAGACTTTTACAACTATATTCTGACAAGAAATAGAATCATGACTCTCTTGAGAGGAGGAGTAAGGAGGAAGAGTGAGAAAGTTATGTAGATGACCTAAATCATCATCTACCTTAGCAAATCCATAGATATATATACAAATTAAGTAACATCTAGTAGCAACGTATCTAGAGTCATAATGATGGTAATTGTCAGAAGAAAACAGTTAAAATAATTAAAAATGATTATGAAGAGAAGAATAAAGAGTGACCTGGAGAGGAGTAGGGCATGCATGCTTATACTGTAAGCTCTTTAGAACCATTTGAATTTGAATTTTAAGACATGTGCATCAATTAACTTGAAAAAAAATTTTAAGTTAAATTGAGCTATTAATCCTCTTTCCCCAAAAGAGTTATGTTTAAAGTAAAAAAGAGAAGTTCTCTTCCACTAAAAAAGGAACCATTATCTTTGAAAAACGTCAAATTCCAGGCTTGGAGCAAGAAATATGGAAGATGATCTTGAAACATTTTATCCTACCTGACAGGAAGGAATCTGTTTGCAAATACTAAGGTCATGACCAAGGGATTGAGAACCAACTCAGATAGGCTCCTACTGGCTAGAGATGGAACAATCAAGCTCCAAAATGAAGAATGATCACAATGGACTGAAACACCTAAAATATATTTACATTCATATGTTCATAGTGATACTTAGAAACAACTTTTATTAATCACCTTGAGAGATGTTAAAGAACCAGCTCATATTATTTTGAAACTGATAAAGGGAAAGAGTCAAGTATTTATCTTGCCTATTCTATACAAAGTATACCTCAGAGTATAGGTGATGAAGGAAATTTTTCTTTATGGAATTATTTCAGCAAATAATTGAAGAAGGAACAACAGAATTAGAATGTCATCAATTTGCTGGCCCTAATGACATCAGTAGACCTAAGCAATTGCCATCAGTGGCTGCTAATATTACCAGGCAGTGACAAGAAATTATGTGCCTCCTGATGGAAGACATAACACTTTGTATGAGCTATTTTTTTTGTCAAGCAAATTACACTAAACTTGATCAAGCCTCTAAGTCTCCTTGCCAATTTATAGAAAATACAGTGTTACAATCAGCAAAATCCAGACTAAGAATAACTCTACAGGAGAAACAACCTGACTTTTTCAGCCCAAAAGATATAGGGAGAAAAAGAAGGACATGAAACTTACAGATTGAAAGAAAATTTTAAAACCTGCCACCCAGTTGCAATGTATTGATTGTATATGAATACCAGTTCAAAAAAACAAACTGTAAAGAAATTTTAAAAAGAAAATTTATAAGGCGAGTGGGCAAATATAGATACTGACTGATAGTATTAAAGAATTACTATTAATGTAATAAAGTGGATAATAATATTATTGTTATATTTTTAAAGTCTCATTATTTTAGAGGTATGTACTGAAATATTTATAGATGAAATACAGATTGTATAAGATTTGCTTCAAATTAAACTGTATGGCTGGGGGAAATGGATGTGGGTATACATTAACTTGACTATGAGTTGATAACAGATAATGTAGTTGGGTGACAGATACTATAGGATTCATTATATTACTCTCTTTACTTTTTATTTTGTTTTTTTCTCTTTACTTTTATATGTTTGGAATACTCTGTTATTTTTTTTTTAAGATAGAATGGGTCTAGACCTGAGATTATTAACAGAGAGGTGGGATATTTCTTGCTTTTGTTAAGAATTGTGACAACTTTTTCCCCCCAAAATGGCCACAGCAATATTTCTAGTAATATATCAAGAAAAAGTGGAAACTATTTCCCCTTCTTTTGTACCTGAATGAGCTTGTGACTGCTCCAACAATAAAGACCAGTGGAAGTAAAGCTACACTGCTCTTCCAAGGCTCAGTCATATAAAGGATGCAGCTCTGGCTTTCCTTCTCGGGGTGCTCACTCTTGTGGCCAGCCACCATGAAGGAGCCTGTGCAACATGGAGAAGCCACATGTAGGTGTTCTGGCTGATCTTGCTTGTTGCTTTGAAAAGGGGGAATTGTGGTCCTTCCTCCAACAAGTGAACATTTGCCTTATTGGTATGAAATTTGCACCCTACTTCTCTGTTTCTATGCCTTCCAAAGTGCACAAAGAGCTATTTTAATGACAGATCTCAAAGTAACCTTTCTGAACATTGTATATGTCAATTAAACTCAACATATGTGGGACCAGTAATGCACATCACTTAACAAGTTATGAAAGTATGAACAGCTATGAACAAAGTAGTTTCACAAAAAATTCAGGCAGACAAAAAAAAAAATACTCCTTGACTATATCTACATACAAAATTAAGGCTAATTTTTCACCCTAAACAAAATTAAAAGTTAAAAAAAATTGCAAAAAAATTTTCAAGTAAATGATCTCACAAATAAAAATCTCTTTTTTAGACATGATTGTAGAAATGATATACTTTTTCTTACAGAAGCAATAAAGCTAGAAAACAATGACAAAAAGATAGTAAAATCTCTCTCATAAAATTTTAAGAGTATACTAATTAAGTAGCAAACAGAAATTGAAATGGCAAGTTACGAACTCAATGATGGTAACACCATATAGCAAAAGTTATGGAATATGCTAAAGTCAGATGCAGGGGAACATATACAGCTTTAGTTGTTGTAATAAAAAAGAAACCTAAATGCATATTTCAAAAAGCTAAAATAAAAATTAGCAAAATAAAGGTAGGACAAAAGGATTAGCAAACATAAAAACAGAGAGTTATGAATTACAAAATAAAAAGTACTTTATTATTTCACAAGTAATACCAAGAGAGAGGCCATTAAAATGCTCCCAGTAATGAGAAAACTCCAACCACTGTGGTCAAAATAAAAAAAAATGCCGGGCTCAGTGGCTCAGCCTGTAATCCCGCGCCTTGGGAGGCTGAGGTGAGTGGATTGCCTGAGCCCGCGGGTTCGAGACTCGCCTGGGCAGGTGAAACCTCATCTCTGCAATAAATCAAAAAAATTAGCCGGGCGTGGTAGCGCACGCCTATAGATCTGGCTACTCGGAAGGCTGAGGTGGAAGGATCGCCGGAGCCCAGCAAGTTGAGGCTGCGGTGGCCGGAAGCGGCCACTGCACTCCAGTCTGGGCGACGGAGTGAGACACCAACTCAATAAATAAATAAATAAATAAATAAATAAATAAATAAATAAATAAAAGAAATGACAAATGCACAACATTGAGAATTTAAAAAAGAAAACCACAGATTCAAAGACAGTTACATAATTATAGATGATACTATATTTAGCTTTATATGAACACATTAAAATCTAAATTAAATAAAGAATTTTTCCAGAAAATATAAATCAGTTCCTTCAAGGGTATTATAGGTCACACTCATATCAGTGAGGTAGAAACCTTGACTAGACTTGCTTGTACAACTATAGAACACATTGAAAATGTCAAAGATATGTCTCCCTAAAGACATTAAACCCAGATGGTTTTTTTAGAAAATTCTATCAAATCATCAGAAATAATCCTTCTATTATGTAAATCATTTTTAAAAACAGAAAATCTTTAAATATCATGCTAAGATGCTTTAATAAGAAACCTAAGGAAGAATAAAATAGGCAGATTTTATTTATGAATACTGATATAAGATTTCTAAATAAAATTTTAACAAATTGAAAAGTATGAAGCACAATCAAATAACTTATTAATCAGAAATACTAAGATAACTCAGCATTAACAATACATTTCTGGTCAGGAGCAGTGGTTCACATTATAATCCCAGCACATTGGGAGGCTGAAGTGGGAGGATCTCTTGAGCCCAGGAATTTGAGACCAGCCTGAGCAACACAGCAAGATCTCATCTAAAAAAAGGGAGGGGCTGGGCTTGATGGCTCAGCCTGTAATCCCAGCACTTTGGGAGGCCAAGGCGAGTGGATTGCCTGAGCCTACGTGTTCAAGACCAGCCTGGGCAACTTGGTGAGACCTCGTCTCTACAATAAGTCAAAAATTAGCCAGGCGTGGTAGTGCATGCCTGTAGTTCCAACTACTTGGAAGGCTGAGGCAGAAGAATCACCGGAGCCCAGCAGGTCAGTGCTGGGGTGAGTGTGCCACAGCACTCAGCCTGGGTGACAGCGTGAGCTCCAATTTAAAAAAATACATTTCTGTAATTTAATCTTGATAAAATATCACCCTATCATTGCCCATCTCCTTATCCTGCTTCATTTTTCTTCACACTACTTTGCTATGGTTTGAATGTCTGTGTCTCCTCCAAAATTCATGTTGAAACTTAAAGGCCAGTTTAACAGTGGGGCTTTTAAGAGGTGATTAAGTCATGAGGGTAGAGCTCTTGTGAAAGGAGTTAGGTGCCCTTATAAAAGAACTTGAGGGAGAGAGTTTGGTCCCTCTGTGCCGGAGACCTGCTCCCGCATAATCCAAACGGTACCCCCAAAGATGGAGACGGCATAGGCGTTTGAGGGGATGAAAAAAGGGGAGAGAGATGGACACCTGTTAAAAGGGTGCAGATGCCATTTTATTGCGGGTAGTTGTGAGCTTATATTTCTCTCTACAAGGGAGATAATCACTGTAAGTTGCTGCTATGGAGCAAGTTAAAATCATCATTACAAAATGAGTCACTTATAACAAATTACATGGTTTCTTTTTTGTGATGTTAAAACAATGCTTAAGTTTAAGTATTCTCTTCCTAGCTTGGCCAATGTTCTAAGGGCAGAGACTATTTACACCCAAAACAACATAATCCCAACATGATGACGTTATCCTGTAAAAAAGTCCCCGTAACCCGCCAATATAAAATATCAAAATTATAAACTATAAAGCTTCTCATTAAACAACTCTACTTAAAACAAAACTTATATCTCAAATCAACTAAT
>CAUYQG010020279.1:0-39309 GCA_963574415.1 Tarsius wallacei | reverse complement strand
GCCTCAGTCTTCCAAGTAGCTGAAACTACAGGCATGCACTACCACGCCCAGGTAATTTTTTTTGATTTATTGTAGAAATGAGGTCTCTCCAAGTTGCCCGGGTGGGTCTTGAACCCGCGGGCTCAGGCAATCCACTCACCTCGGCCTCCCAAACCGTGGGATTACAGGCTGAGCCACCGAGCCCGGCAAGAAAGCTTTTTATTTTAAAATATTCTGTAATTTTTGGTGGGCTCGGTGGCTCAGCCTGTAATCCCAGCCTTTGGGAGGCTGAGGCAAGTGGGTTGCCTGAGCCCGCAGGTTCAAGACCCACCCGGGCAACTTGGAGAGATCTCGTCTCTACAATAAATTTTTTAAAATTAGCTGGGCGTGGTAGTGCGCGCCTGTGGTTCTGGCTACTTGGAAGGCTGAGGCAGAAGGATCGCCTGAGCCCAGCAGGTCGAGCCTGCAGTGGCCGGGAGCATGCCAGTGCACTCCAGTCTGGGCGACAGAGTGAGACTCCAACACACACACACAAAAAATTCTCTAATTTTCAAAACAACTCCATGATCTAGGAATGATTATTGTTATAACTCCCATTTTGCAAATGAAGAAACTGAGGTTAAATAACTTATCAAAAGCCACAAAGTTAGTAAATGATGATTTCTGGGTTCAAAATCCAGAGAATCTGGTGCTCTTAACCACTAGACAACACTACCTCTCTTCATTGCCTTCCTTTCCTCTCCCTCCTGCCCATAGCTAATCTGTTCCCACATTTTGTAGAGAAGAGCCACATCTCCATGAGTTTTAGCTAAAATATTTGTAAAATGACAAATAGGAATAGAGATCATTGGAGTATTAATTCTTATCTCTTCAAAAATATAATTTTTTTCAATATCTGATGAAAGTTACCGACCCTCTTGATTTAGTCACAAATTTTACATCTGACTTCAGTAGATTCACAGCTCATCCAAAAATCTCAGGACTTACACGTTTGAACCAAACAATGTGAATACAATTGATGAATACTCCCAGTTAAGGACTAGATTTTGAGCAACTGTGACTACAGAAATTGATAGTTCTCCCTTAGGGGGAAAAAGTGATTAGCCCTGTGTAGACCAGCATGGAATGCTTGAAAAAAAAAAAAAAATCCCTGAATGAGGCAGAGCCAGCACAATGTAGGAGGAAGAGAATGAGGCAGAAGCTGTATGCTGTAAAAGGAAGAGAATCTGAGAAACACAAAGGCCAACATGCCTGTAGTATTCCTGGCCTGCAATATAGTTCTAAAATTAGATCATTTGTGATTGGCTGCCAGTGAAGCAAAATTGCAAAAGAGCACTGATTCCCATCTCTGACCCAACTCTAAATATGCCACAAAAGCAAGAGACTGGTTAATGGATCCTGGGACAGTGAGAAATCTTTGGGGAGACAGACATAGTTGAGCCCCAGTTTGAAGAGGAAATGATAGCCTAGCACAGGGGAGAGCCAGATAGTAGGGATGAGGGTGGGGTGGGGTAGTTTGGCATTTTCTACTTGTGTTTTGTCTGTGCCTCACATTTCCCTGGATCTGTCCTATGGCTACGGTAGGACAGGCAAACAGCAGCATCAGTCCAACTGTAGCTAGAAGATGGAATAGGGTAGGGCAGTATTAGAGCCTGGTTGGGGTAAGTGACAACAGGTGTAGGTGGGCTACTGACCCTTCTCACCGCACTCCACCCCACCCCACTATGGGTCAGGCAATTACAACAGAGGGAGGCAGACTTGGAAAATGAACAATGGTAGGACTTTACTGAAAGATACCCTGTGTACATGTGTGTGTACACACATGTGTGCATGTGTGTGTGTGATAGGGAAGATAAATAGGAGTGACTGCAATACCAGAGGCTCAACATCCTAATTCAAATTCTGCTCACATTCATTTAGACAAACAAGTTGATGCCTGTGCTTTCTGTCTGTTCCCTCAAGTATATGTTATCAGCCAAGGTATTTGGCATACCACAGTAAATGTGATTTCCAAGGAGAAAAAAATAAGACATCTGAAGAGCATAAGCACTATTAAAAAAAAACCCTAAAAATTAAATAATTTATATAAGATAAAGCAGAATAAATTGACCAGATAGAACAAGAATTTAAATTATGTAAAATAAAATTCTCAAAGAGGCAAGGGAGAAAATTAGAAACATGAAAGTGAAAAAGCAATTTATAGGAAAACCAACTGGAGTCAATGGATATAATTTTTTTGAAACAAAGAATTCAATCAATAAATTGAATAGCAATAACACCAAAGAAAAAAATTGGTGAACTGAAAAAACAGTTTGAAGAACTTTGTGTCAAAGTATCAGAAAAGACTAAAGAGAGAAAATAGAAAATAAATTTTAAAGACATGGAAGGAAACAACAAAAATGTCAAAATGCAAATAACACAAGTCTCAGAAAGAGATGAAAATGACTGGGATGGAGAGAGCAGAGTAGGAAATATTTGAAGAAATAATAATCAAGAAACATGTAAGACTCCAAATTTTAAAAACTCACAGAGATTAGAGATCACATAAATCATGAGAAAAAAATTACAACTAAATTCATTATAGTGAAATTTGAGAACATCAAAAACAAAGAGAAAATTTTAAAGCCCTCCCACTGAGGAAAGCAAATCACCTGCATAGGAATGAGAATCAGATTGATATCTGACTTCTCAAAAGCAACACTCAGTACAAAAATGTAAAGTTTTCCAAGTTTTGATGGAAAACAACATTTGTTGAAGTTAAGATTTTATATCTAGCTAAACTCTCATCTGAATATGAGCCTACAATAAAAGTATTCTCAAACATAATAAAAACAGTTTGTGGGAAGGAGGTTAAAACAAAAGGTGAGCACATGAAGACCCACTTTAAAATCATCATGAGGGGAAATAACCCAATGAGAAGATAAATTCAGGAGAAAGCATCAAAATGTGGGAAGGAATATTATTGATAACTGTGTTAGTTTGTTTTCTGTTGCTATAACACAATACCACAAACAGTAATTTGTAAAGCAAAGAAGTTTATTTGTCTCATGATTCTGGAGGCATAGAAGTCTAAGAGCAAATAGGCACCAGCATTTGGTGAGGGCCTTTGTGCTGCATGATAACATGGTAGAAGGCATTCCATGGTGATGAGCTCACTTTTATAACCAATCTACTTCCAAGATAAAAAACCAATTCCTACATTGACAAAATTAATCTATTTATAGGGGCAGTGCTGATATTAACTCACTCATGATGGCAGAAGAAAGAAATTTTCAACCCATAAACTCTTGGGGGACACATTCAAACCATAGCATTTCACCTCCAATATCCAAAATTCATGTTCTTCTTACATACAAAATACATCAACTCCATCCCAATAGCCTCAAAGTCCTATCTCATTCCAGGACCAACTCAAAAGCCCAAAATCTAGAGGCTCATCTAAATCAGATGTGGATGAGACTCAATGCACAAATGATTTCGTGGTAAACTCCCTCCACCTGGGAGTCATGAAGTAAAACAAGTTACCTACTTCATTGACTCATCAAAATACAATGGAGGAACAGGCATAGGATAGACATTCCCATCCCAAAAAAGAGAAAGAGGCAAGAAAAATCGGGTAATTGTCCCCAAGTAACTCTAAAACTCAACAGGGAAAATGATATTAAATCTTAAAGTTTCAGAATGAACGTTCACCCTAGTGCCACCTCTTGAACACACTGGAAGTTTTGGTCCCCGAAGCCTCAAGCAGCCCCATCTCTATGGCTTTGCTGTGCTCATCCAAGCAATAGTTCTTACTTCCTGGGCTCAGGCAATCCTTCTGCCTCAGCCTCCAAAGTAGCAGGAACTATAGGTGCATGCCACCATGCCCAGCTAAATTTTTTTGTAGGTACCAGGTCTTGCAATAGCCTAGGCTGGTCTTGAACTCCCAAGCTCAAGCAATCCTCCCACCTCGGCCTCCCAAAGTGTTGGGATTACAGGCATGAGTCACCATGCCTGGACTAAAATCACCCTTAACACTCCATTCAAGGCAACACAGGCTTTTTCTAGTCTGTTCCTCCAAATTCTTTCAGTCTCTACCTATTACCCAGTTCCAAAGCTGTGTCCACATTTCCAGATATTTGTTATAGCAACAACCCCACTCTTGGGACCAATTGTCTGTCTTAGTCTATTTCTTGATGCTATAACAGAATACCACAGACTGAGGAATTAATGAAGAAAAAAGTATATTTAGCTCATTGTTTTTAAGGTTGGAAAGTTTAAAAGCATTTGATGAGGACCTTTCTGCTACTATACTATATAGTGGAAGGCATTCACATTATGAGAGGGCAAGAGTAAGAGATCCAGGGAGACTTCACTTGTATAAAAAAAGCTACTTGGCTGGGCATGGTGGCTCAAGCCTGTAATTCCAGCACTTTGGGAGGCCAAGGAGAGAGGATTGTCTGAACCCGCAGGTTCGAGACCAGTCTGGGCAATATGGTGAGATCTCATCTCTACAATAAATGAAAAAATTAGCTGGGCATGGTAGAGTGCACCTGTAGTTCTGGCTACTTAGAAGGCTGAGGCAGAAGGATCACCGGAACCCAGCAGGTCTACAATGAGGTAGCCGTGAGCATGCCACTGCACTCCAGTCTGGGCAACAGAGTGAGACTCCGACTCAAAAAAAAAAAAAAAGCTACTTACATGATAACAAACCCACTCCCATGACAGAGATATTAATACATGAGTCTATTCATGGGGGCAGAGGCATTACATTTTTAACACATAAATTTTGGGGGACACATCTAAATCATAGCAGTAGCTTAGTAAATGATATTATTTGTCAAACCTATGAACATCAAGGTTGAAGATTGAAAGCCAGAAAAACATAAGAGGATATGATGGTGTATGGTTAAGTCTTTCGGTTCACTGTTACATCCCCAATATCTTCTTCATCCAAGAGGCACTTAATAGATTGTCTGTTAACTATAGAAAGTACCCTGAATTGTGCCTGCTACATAATGGTAGCACACTAAATGAGTTGTTGCTAATGTTGTTGTTGTTGCTCATATTGATATAGCACAATATGACTTTATTACTTAACTATTACTGAGGTCTTTTTATGAGTGAGTCTTTGTATGGCCATCAAGAAAGAACTGGAGGGTAAGACTATATCCAATTCAATTGTGCGATAAATATGACTGTTAATAGTCTTATGACAATGAACAATTGTTTAGAGCTTACTATGTGACAGGCAGTGTGCTAAACTCTTACTTAGCTCATGTATTCCTCTCAACAATCCTATGAGGTAAGTACTATTATTATTCCCATTTTAAGATTAGGGAACTGAGGCCAAGAGGATAAGTAACTTACCACATAGCCACTGGCAATCTGGTTTCAATAGTATTCTTGTACCCATTATGCTATGCTAAAGAAAGGAAATCTTTTTAAAAACAAGGCAAATAAAAGCAGAAGGTGTTCTTTATACAGAAGAGTGTATGGTGGAGCATGTGACATTTATTTAAAGGAAGACATACACATACTTTACTGGCACAGAGTTGACAATGAAGATGTAAGGTTCTTGTCCTAAAGTCTATTGACATAATAATTTGTTTAAAAAGATCACATTTTGGAAGATGCTGAGATCACTGCAAATGAAGTCCTCATTTCCAGAGCTTAAAGAACTAAAGCAATTTAAGCCTTGGAAAATTAGAAGTAGATGCCAGCTCTTATCTTCATCTGGTGCTTTATGGCAGCCACTCAGTGATATATACAGCTATGTCTGAATAACCCACCAGATGGTCCAGCTGTGAGACTGTTATTGTTTTCTACCAATTGGTATTATTCCCATGGTTTCACAAGTTCTAGTTCTTGAACCTTCAAAAGATACCACAGCTTTTTCCTTAAGCTATGAGAAAACAATCGGTTTCCCAAATCCATCACAAAAGATTAATCAGATCTGTAGGTGAATTCACAGGCACATGCCAATGCTTTTTATAATCTCCTTGAAAAGACTGCATGTCTAGTTTACAGGTCCTTTTCCTCTCAACAGGGACTAAAGGTTTGATAGAAAGTTTTCCTATGAGCAGGCTGTGGGCCTCTGCTACCACTGTCGATTAGTTAATGCACTTTGTGAAAAACGATCCCTGTCTCTCAAAAACCATTTTGTTATTTCTCTTTACTCTCTTACCTTCTTCAGTGTTATGTGGAATTGCTTGCCTGATGTTATTGGAGTGAGCATACTGGTCATTCACAGGCACTATATGTTCTCGACTATCTGTATCCTACAAGAAAGATAAGCAATAAGAACTCACACAGTGTGAATTATGGCCTAATAATTAGTATCTTGTGCGTTAGGAGTTGCAAGGCTGAGGGCTATGCAGCCATTAAAACAGTTAAGCATGAATTACCACACTATAATTCAGGGCCTGAAGCCTCTTCTATACATAGAAGCAGATGTCTCCTTTACTAGAAGAGAGAAGCCAGTAGTAATCCGGAGGGGGTGGGGAGGAAGTGGTTTTGTAAAAAATGCCAGAGTGACCCCATTACTGCTATTGCACCCAGAACTAAGGCATATAATACTCATCTAAACTCCCCTGAAGCAGTCCTAGCATGGAGCCCAGCCTTCATGAGCCTCTTTGTTGGGTATTTGCAGGGCCAGCAACAGATCCCTGCATTTATCCAGCATGTGTCATTTCATCCTGTATAAAGGAGCTCTTCTTACAATTAAAAAAAAACACACAATAAAAACCACAACAATAATCCAAGACTCTACTGGAAGCTACGTTTTGTGTTCGTGTGTGTGTGTGTGTGTGTGTGTGTGTGTGTGTCTAAGAGTTAAGTCCCCTGTGATATTTCAAGCAAAGTAGTCACTCTAGAAACTTCTTAACAGGGCCTCAAAGGCCATCACCACCTGGCCCCACCTGTGTATCAGACTTAATCACCCTGTACTCACTTACTCTTTCACATTGTCCCAGTCACACTTTCCAAGGTACTCCTCATGCAAGCCGAATACATCTTCCTTCTACCCGGAAGACTCTTCAGTCAGACATCTACATGGCAGAAGGAAAGAAAAAGGAAAGATATGAAATAAAGCATAAAATAAGGACAGAAAAAGAAGGCTTTAGTAAGTCCTTTCAAGACCATAATTCACAATAGCATCCCATGACCTTTTTTTTGCTTGTTTCTTTGTTTCTTTACCTGATATTATTTATATTCCAAGCACTTATCACTACCTACTGTTAAGTTATGTATTTATGTGTTTGGGTCTATCTCTTTCACTACATTGTAAGCTCCATGAAGCTGTTTCCTTTACTGTTTGTTCACCACATTTTACCCTCAAATTCTCAACCCTTAGAAAAGTACCTGACACATAATAGACCCTAAAATATTTGTTGAATGAAAGAATGAATCAATGAACTCCCAGTTTCAAGGAATGAAAGAACTAGTATTTCCTTTTTTTTCTTTTAAAGATATGAAAACACGAGTCCTTCAACTCAATCCTTTGAGTCCTTCCTCACATACACACACATACTTTTCCACTTGAAATGTCTAGTTTGGGCTGTAATGGTAGGGGCATACCTCTAAGGATTTGCTCTGGAAATAGACAAATATTTTAGTGTCCCATCCACTTAAAAAGACTATAGGTTGGGTTGAAAAGCAAAGAGTATCTGACCTGACCCCTTTCTTGTGAACTTTAAAGCATTAAAGAAATGCTGTCATTTCAAAGTTTCTGCTGGTTCTTTGAAGAGCTTAAAAAGGAAACCCAAGGAAACATATTACTGGGATTTTGACTGTGAAATTACAACACACTGGGTTTATCCTGGAATAAGATCGTTAAGACTAAGAAAACTAAATTTCTCAGTATAATAACTAACAAGAATTTTCTGTTTGTACCACAATTACCAGAGGAGACATTCTAGACTTGAGAAAGAAGGAAGGTGGGGAAGAAACTTTGTCGGGAGAAAGTGGGCACCACAAAATAGTAATAGCTTAAGAAGGAGACAGTAAGGAGGATACAAAAAGGAAATCATAGTTCCACTTTACCTATACATGTAGATTGAAAAATTATAAGTAAATTATTAGTGAACCAACTCTACAATATTAAATATATTAAATACATAAGATGTATTGAATTAGTTGCTCTAATCAGGGTTCTCCAGAAAGACAGAGCTGGTAAGGTAAGAGTACCAGCCAAGCTTGGTGGCTCAGCTTGTAATCCCAGCATTTTGGGAAGCCGAGGAGAGTGAATTGTCTGAGCCTGAGGGTTCAAGACCAGCCCGGGTAACTTGGCGAGACCTTGTCTCTACAATAAATAAAAAATTAGCCGGGCGTAGTAGTGCTAGCCTATAGTTCCAGCTACTTGGAAGGCTGAGACAGAAGGATCACCAGAGCCCAGCAGGTTGACACTGGAGTGGCTGTGAGTGTGCCATGACACTCCAGCCTGGGCCACAGAGAAAGACTCCAACTAAAAAAAAAAAACAAAACCATTATTTATTACCCACACAGTTCATTACAGTATTGGAGGTTGTGGAAATATAAGGAAAGAAAAATAAGAAAAATATCTTTATTGATCATGACATTCTATACATTTCTATTTACTGCTTTAGTAACACTTCACATATTTTTATATATTTTCATTTGATGCAAAATATTTTCTATTTGTCCTTATGACTTCTTCTTTGACCCATGGATTCTTCAGAGGCATGTTGGTCCATTTCCAAATATTTTGGTGTTTTCCAGAAATTTTTGTTACTGATTTATCATTCAACTTTATTATGATCTGAGTAGTTACTTTGTATGATTTAAATTCTTCGAGGTTTGTTTTATGGCCCTGAATATGGTCTATCTTGGTAAATGGTCTATGTGTAATTAAAAAAGAATACATATACTGCTGTTAAGTGTACTATAATTGTCAAATAGGCCAAGTTGGTTGATAGAGTCCCTTGGGTCCTCTAAATTTGTAAAATTTTCTACCAACTTGTGTTATCAATTACTGAGAAAGGAACATTGAAACCTCCAACTACAATTGTGGATTTGTCTATTTCTCCTTCTAGTTCTATCAGAGTTTATGAAGCTCTGTCATTAACCGCGCCCATATTTAGGATTGCTATCTATTCTTAGTGAATTCACTCATCATCAGGTGATGTCCTTCTTTATCGCTTATAATAGTTCATGTTCTGAACTTTACTTTGATGTAAATATAACCATTCCAGCTTTCTCTTGGTTAGTATTTGCATGGTATATCTTTTTCCACTCAGTCACTCTCAACTAACTAGGTCATTATTGTTGAAATAGGTTTCTTGTAAACAATTTAGTTATCTTTTAAAAATCCATTCTTCCAATCTCTATTTTTAAAATTGGTATATTTAGACCATTTACATTGAATATAATTATTGCTATGATTGGGCTACAGCCTACCATCTTACTAGCTATTTTCTACTTATTCTGTTTTATAGTTTGTGTGTATGTATGTGTCTGTGCCCACTTTTATCTTCCTGTTTTATACCTCCACAATTGAATTTTTACTTAAATTACTTTTCATTTATAAACAGTAAGTCTTTATTTATGGAGCATAATGTCTTGCTTTGATAGATGTATATATAGTGGAATGATGATATCAAGCTAATTAACATATCTATCGCCTCACATACTTATATTTTTTGTAGTAAAAACATGTACAATCTACTCTATTTGCAATTTTGAAATATGCACTATATTATTCTTAACTATAGTCATATTGCTATGTGATAAACCTTGAAAATGCATTCCCCTGTCTAACTGGAACTTTGTAGCCTCGGTTAACTTCTCCCCTCTCTGCCCCTTGCCCTACACCTCCAGTAATCAGCATTCAATTCTCTACTTCTATAAGTTTGGCTTTCTCATAATTAGATTTTTTAACACATATTTTTAAATTTTTTAGTAATTAGACTCAGGTTTATAATATATACTCAAGTCATATTATATTATATCGCTTCATGTTTAATGTAAAAACCTAAACTTACAACAATATACTCTCACTTTCTTCCATATTTTGTGCTATTGTTTTCGATAGAAGACCTGCTCTTCTCCCAGAAGACTGCTGTTTCTCATTGCTCATTGCTTTCTAGCCCGGTAGGCGGGGAGGAAGAGGGATGGGGCAAGGGAAGAGAAGGGGAGTGGTTTATTGTCTTGTCTAGCCTTAGCTTAGGAAGAACTGTGTCCCTGGGTCCTAGATGAAGCTTTTCTTTTCTTTTCTCTGGGCCACCCAGCGTCCACCTGCTGGCCTCCCGGGATCCTTCCGCCTCAGCCCTCCAAGTAGCTGCAACTACAGGCATGCGCTACTGCGCCCCGCTAATTCTTGATTTTATTGTAGAGATGAGGTCTCGCCAAGTTGCCTGGGCTGGTCTCGAACCCGTGGGCTCAGGCAATCCACTCACCTCGGCCTTCCAAAGTGCTGAGATTACAAGTTGAGCCACCAAGCCCTGCCGACAACGAAGGTTTTCTTAACGTTCCTATCTCACACCCAAGTATAAGAAACATAAAAGACTTCTAATGTCCTGGGCCCCAAATGGTTTCTTGCCCCTCCTCTTGACATAGAAGGTGTTTTACTTTTACCCTCAGCCACATGGGTCTTGCCTTAGGGGTTTCAGGGTTTGCTGCAGTCTCCCAGTGTCTTAAGGCCTTCATTTCTTTAAGAGAAACGGATCCAGGCAGAGCTTGATGACAAACAGCTCAAATACTCATTATGTGTCTTTCTCACAGCAGTAACTGCTCTCTTCTCCAGGCCTGTATCACCAAGGGATCCCTAGTCTTTGTTGTGAACATTGGTAAACTCCTGGGCCGGCTTGGTGGTTCAGCCTGTAATCTCAGGGCTTTGGGAGGCCCAGTCGAGTGGATTGCCTGAGCCCGCGGGTTCAAGACCAGCCCAGGCAAATTGGCGAGACCTCATCTCCACAATTAAAAAAAGAAAAAATAGCCAGGCGTGGTAGTGTGCACCTGTTTTTCCGGCTACTTGGAAGGCTGAGGCAAAAGGATCGTGAAGCCCAGCAGGTCGATGCTGGGGCGGCCGTGAGTGTGCCACTACACTCCAGCCTGGGCAACAGAGTGAGACTCCAACTAAAAAAAAAAAAAAAAAAAAGAGCCTCCTGAACTCAAATTACTCTATGAAAAAGATACCTGCACACACAAGTTTATTGCAGCATTGTTCACAATAGCAAAAACATGGAACCAACCGTGCTGTCCATCCAAAGAGGACTGAATTTTAAAAATGTGATACATATACATGATAGAATAAAGGAGGACAAAATTATGAACTTCACAGCAACTTGGATGGACTTAGAGTCTATAGTACTGAGTGATGTATCACAGAAACAAAGAACTGAGTATCATATGTTCTCACTCATAAGTGGACCTTGAATAATTATTGTAATACTATAAGAAAAGGATTGGCAGTAGAGGGAAACGGGGGGATGGAGGGGGCAGGGCGAGGCAGGATTGACAGTAATGGGAATCTGGGGTGGGGGCACACGTCATCAGCAAGGGTACCTGCATAATGAACATTTGTATACCTAACACTGAATTGTACCCCACATCTTTAAAATGAAAAATTTTTTTAAAAAGAGCCTCCTTGAGTGTATGACATCCAGGTGTTCTACATTCTTGAAATAACCCACCCTTCAACTTTAGCAATTTATTACAATAATTTAACCAAACTCTTTTTGTCTGCTGGTATGATGGCCCAGTTATTTCCTGAACTCTGTTAGAGTGGCCCATCTGCCTCTCCTTGGATGCCCCTGAATTTTCTTAGGCTTCAGGCTAGTGATTGTCTCTGTGAACTCAATTTTCTGATAGAGTCAAGAAAATGTGTGATTCTGTTGATTATTCAAGTTTTTCTTGTTATCATGAAAGCAATACTCTTTCCAGCTTTCTACATCCTAATTGGAAGTCAGAAGTTCTAATATTCATTTTTAGATTGCTTTCAGGTCTCTGGTTTAATTTCCCAATGGGTCCCTAACTTTCAGTAAAAGTCCATTCCATTCTGTAGCATTGCTAGAGGGAATTTCGCAAAGGAGGGAAGGGGAGCATGCTTGGGATGCAGCAGTAGAGACAGGCCAGTAGCTGGCAGATGGCCAAGAGGTGATCAAGAATTATATTGACAGCAGGTATTTGTAAGCAAGGGTGAAAGGCAACTACAGGGAGAATGCAAGCTTTTCTTCCCATACTGGGGAGATTTAGAGTGGGAAGCTTCTTTAACTTTTCACAGTTACATGTAAAGGAGAGTTCAACTAATTTTATGTGCTACTAAAGGAAAGAATGATCAGAAATTGATGTAAGCACTTTGTCCACCCAAATTATAGGGATGCAGCTAAATCAGTACAGCTGTTTGTCATCGAGCTTAATATAATAGCTTTGGTCTAAAAATGGGAGATTAAACTCTTTGCACAAAGTTAATTAATACTAAATTCATGAGTTTATTTTGGCTCCCAATTTTCACCACACTACTCAATTGAGTTATCTGAATTGCACCACAATAGAGGGGGGAAAGGTTCAAAATGCTTGAGTGCCTTCTTTAAAAAAAAAAAAAAGAAAAAGAAAAAAGAAAAAAAGAAAAAATTTTGGCTTTCTGTATTTTCCTATTTATTAAGTATTCTGATATAGGAGTCCAAGGTTTAATTTTTATCATATTGTCAGGGGGAAAGGAGATCAAATTTTAAAGGCCATCTTAGCGCCTGAGTAATTTTTTCCAATCCAGCAAGATCAGATGGTCTGATTTCCTTTCTCAGTGTTTCTGGTAGAAAAGGCAATTTTCAAGACTGAAATAGCAATTTCTTAGCCATCACTGAAGCTCTTAAAATCCATTTTTTAAACTCCCATAGACTTCCATGTGTAAATGAAAGAAGACTCCTGGAAATACACATTTTTCTATTTTTGAGAGATAACTCACTCAAGCATAAAGTTAATACAATTTATTACACCAAAAGTAAAGTTGCATTAGGGTGAGCTCATAACAGATGAGTAAACACACTTCACAAGAACCATGTTGGCATGTCTGCTATCCTGAGTTTGTCTCCTTCAGCTTCAATGCCTTCTTCAATGTCTCATTCTTACACTGGCCCCACTGACATAGGTGAGGTCTGTCCTCCTTGGAGAGATGTTTTGAAACACCTTTAGATATTTGAAACTTCATCACTAATCCTAAGATGGGTCGCTAGCTTTTGATTAATCTGAGAGATATAAAGCATTCAATTAGTACTTTAAATGAAAACAACAAAGTCAAATTGAAGGGCTCCTGAGTCAAGTTGCTCTCATTTTATATCTTATGTTTAATAAAAACATATTAGATGTAGGACCTCAGGCAAGGGGGTTAATTTCTCTGAACTTCAGTTTCTTCATATTAAAATGAAAATTTTAACAGACAATTCTTAACTCAAAGAGTTGTATGAGGAAACTTGTGCACTTCGCAGAGTGCCTAGCACACAGTACACACATGGTAATTGTTAGATGTATGTCATCATCATCATCATTACTACATCAAATATCAGGTCAAATTGCTACCTACCACCTCAGTTCATTCATGCAATACATTCTTGAACATTGGTTGTGTGCCGGGCCCTGCTCTAGGAACTTGTACATAGGCAAATAAGAACATGGGCTTTGAATCCTCTGTCACCTACCAGCAAGACATTTCATCTTCTTGAATCTGGGTTTCCTCATTAGTCAAATGGGACTAATCAGGACCAGGACTATAGGATTAGGTATGTGAAACACTTGCACAACCTTGAGAATGGGTGCCTCCTTAAATTGTGTACCCTAACTACCTTGCTTGCCTCATCCCAGTCCCAGAGTCTTGAAATAATAACACCTATTTCACATAGTTATTGTACAAATCATGGAAGCAGAGAGAAGAAAGATTACATTTGCCTGGTATGGGGGTGGGATTTGGGAAGGCTTATCTAATGAGGGGATATTAGGCTGGACCTTAAAGAATGAGAAGCTTATTAGGTAAGCATTGGGTTGTTCCCTGTAGGTATATGAAGAGGCGAATGATGGGTTATGCATGGAAATGACAATGTGGCTTGAAAGGAAACAATGACAAGAGTTAAGAGCTATTATTTTTTCAGCACCTACTATGTGTGGGACATGGTTAGGCACTTTGCAAATATTATCTTTAATCCTTACAAAAGTCTTAAAAGTTTGGTGTCACTTATCACTTATAACATAGCCTCAAACAGTTAAACCCAAAAAGGCAAAAAAGTATGCAGTGTATTTGATTTCTACTGCTACTGTAACAAATTCAGTGGCTTAAAGCACCACAAATTTATTATCTCAAAGTTTTGAAGGCCAGAAGTCTGACATGGATCTCACTCCACTAAAACAAGGTATGTACAGGATAATCCATTTCCATACCTTTTTCAGCTCCTAGAAGCTGCCTGAATCTTTGGCTTGTGGCCCTTTCCTCCATTTTCTTTTTTCTTTTTTGTTTCAAATACTTTTTTAAAATTTATTTTTTTTTAATATATATTTTTTATTTTTAAATTGTGGGGTACAGTTAAGGGTTAGGTATACAAATATTCACTGTGCAGGTACCCTTGTTGATGAGGTATGCCCCCTTCTTCCATTTTCAAAGCCAGCTGGTTAAGTCCTTCTTGCATTGCATTATTATGACCTTCACCTATAGTCATATTACTCCCTGCCTCTGATTCTCTCTTCCACTTGAAAAAAAAAAAAACTGTAATTATGTTGGGCCCACCTAGAGTTAACCCAGAGTAATCTCCTTTATTTTAAGATCAGTTGATCAGCAACCTTAATTCCTTCTGTAACCTTAATTCCCCTTTTACATGTAACCTGACATAATCACAGGTTCTGGGGATTAGAGCACAAACATCTTGGGAAGGGTGGGGCTGGGGGGTAATTCTGCCTACATCACACGGTTTGGTAATGACGGAGCTGTTAGGTTAGGGTCAATTTGAATTCTATCCCAAGTTGATAGGGAGACATTGGAGGTTTTTAAGTACTGCAGTGACATAAATAAGTCTGTGTTTTATATAAATAATCCTTGAAGCATAATGTGGTAAGGAACTGAAGGAGAAGGAAAAAATTGGCATTAGAGAATTCAGTAATAATTAACAAAGCTGTACTGTAGACATGGAGAAAAGGGAGTGGATTGAAGGAGATTTCAGAGGCAGACTCTTCAGAGTCTAGTGACCAGTAGGATATGAAGAGGGAAGGACAGAAAGAATTCCAAAATGACACCTAGGTTAGATGATTTAGGGGATGGAGATTACTGTTTACACTTCAATTTGCTTACAACTGTTTCTCAGGTCATTCATTCATTTCTACTATTTATTTACCAAACATTTGTTCAATGCTTACTATATGCCAGGCTATTGTAGTAGCACATGATTAGGGATACATCAATGAACCCAAACCACAAAAATCCCTGCCCTCAAGAAGCCTGCCTCCTGGTTGAGGGAGAATGACACAAACATAATGAATAAGTAAATATAGAATATATTAGATAGCGGTGAGAGGTATTGAACAAAAGAAAAAAGCAGGCCAAGTAGTATCAGGATACTGAGGGTAAGAGATTGGAATGCTGCTGTTCTAGAGTGGTCATAGTAAGCCTCAATTAGAATGTGACATTTGAGCAAAAATTTGAAAAAAGTGAAGGAATTAGCCCAGTAGACATCTGGGGAGATGTGCTTCTGCCAGATGGAACAGATCATGCCGAGCCCTGACAGTAGGTTTCCACCTGGTGTGTTTGAGGAAAAGCAAAAAGGCCAGTGTGGTTGGAGTGGTGAACACAGGGGCACATAGCAGATGACCCTTCTTCTTTCCAAAAGGGAGAAATTGACTTGATAGGTAATTGGCTCTTACAAGAAGGGAAGGGCAAGAAGGAAAGAGGGCTGTGCAGCCCCTGTGCCCCTGGGAAGGGCTCCATCCACATCTGATTTATCAGGGTATTTGGAACCTTAGTCACCCATGGCTTGTCTTGACATGCAATACAACCAAGTTTAGAGCTTATGTTTGCTGAGCTCTAACTATATGGCAGCCCTGACAGGAATGAACCCAGTTGATACTCAAAACAACCAGTGTAGTAGATTGGATGATTATAGCTGAGGAAATTGCTCAAGATGATGTAGCTAGAAAGTGGCAGACTGGGGTTCAATTCCAGACAGTCCAGCTCCAGAGCTATGTGTCCCACACCCTGAACTGTACAAGGAGCTGAAGAGTACCAGAAAGAAATCCTTTCTGTCTAAAATACACCTCCTGCCGGGCTCGGTGGCTCAGCTTGTAATCCCGCGCCTTTGGGAGGCTGAGGTGAGTGGATAGCCTGAGCCCGCGGGTTCGAGACCCGCCTGGGCAACTTGGTGAGACCTCATCTCTACAATAAATCAAAAAATCAGCCGGGCGTGGTAGCGCGCGCCTGTAGTTCCAGCTAGTTGGAAGGCTGAGGCGGAAGGATCGCCGGAGCCCAGCAGGTGGAGGCTGCAGTGGCCGGGAGCGGCCACTGCACTCCAGTCTGGGCGACAGAGTGAGACTCCAACTCAAAAAACAAACAAACAAAAAAACACAAAAATACACCTCCTCGCAGATCTCTAACATGCTATCATTAACACTTCATCCCTGAGATAAGCACTGTTCAAAACTTGGAGGGGTGACATGATAAACTCCTTACACTTTACATCCATTCATCCATCCATCTATAATCCCACCTATCCACTCATCCATGCATCCGTCCATTTAACAAGAGTTATTAATCACCTACTAAGTACTAGGCTCTAGGCTAGGACTTTTCTCCATGTAAAGAAGGACTTGGCAGCAAGAAAGTATGTGCCAAAAAAGAAAAGTGGGGCCATAAGGACGAATTTCACTTATTTGAAGTTTTGCCTCAGGAGATGTCCACATTTATCACTTAGTAACCATTAAGTCACCACACAGCATGATGACGCTCATCCTTTCTGCTAGATAACTCTCCTTCCACAGTTAATTGCCTTACATCTATAGCCTAGTTCTTGTCAGTTTTGTCACACTGTTATTACATACAGTAATGGTGTGTAAGATATTAGCCTGTCATTATATATAAATGTGTCTAAGGAAAACTCATTTCCAAGAATCATTTTTGAAAATGAATCCAGAAGAGAGGTAAAAGCTTATTTTCTGTCTCCAAGGACAACATAAAGTAACTCTGAGGCTTGTAACAAGAATCATTTAAAGCAGATTTTATGTCCCGTGGGAATACCAAAACCACAACACATTTTGGGATGTTATGTGAAGCCCAGGAAAGAGTTAAGCTGGAAATAGGAAGATGCTTTCATCTCTTTCTAATTGTGCCTTGCCTTGAGGGTATGAACAACCCAGTCCTTTCCCCCACTATTTTTCTATTTATTTTATTATGGTTAATAGCACGTGACCAGAAAATCATTTTTACCATTTTCCCTTTGGTGCCATTAAGTTTAATTTCCTTGTGTTAATAACACAGCACCAGCGACTTGACTGACATTAGAACTTTTTCCTTCCAATTATCTGTTAAAGTAATACTTTAATTTATTACAAAATATATATTTCATACAATTCTCCCTACTCACGTTTTGTGATATCCCTAAGGGCTGGGCACTAACTGTGTGCCCACTATTTTTCCAGTTTGTTTCTGACATTTACCACTGAGATGCAAACTCTATGAAAGGAGTGTGTCTTTTTGTGTCCCCAGAACAGTGCCTGCATGTGACAGATGTTCAAGAAAACACAATGAACACTCTAGTTATACTTCTCACTTCTGACCATGCACAATACAGTCAAGTCATTTATCCCCATGCAGAGTTTGTCTATGAAATGGAAAGGTAAGGAATTCTAATTTAAATGTTGACTCACCCAGAAAACAGATTAACTTAGGATACTTTTAAACCTTTAAATACAATAAGCATTTGTTAAAGACCTGCTGTCTACAAGTGGAGAACACTATTCTGGGTGCTGAGGGCAAAATAAAGGTGACCCAGACACTGTCCCCTCCCTGCAGGGTCTTATAGTCTGGGACAGACTTGGTGATTACCAGCACAGAGAACCTTGCGTTACCTCAAGTTCCTCCAAAGCCCCATAGTACTCATTGGAGCCATGTATTTGGCACTTTCAAGTGAAGATTCAACTGAAAATCTCTGAAGCCAGATTGCCCGAGTTCAAAACCTGACTCGATCAAATACTAGCTCTGAGACCCTGGGCAACTCACTTACCTATTCTGTACCTCAGTTTCCTCATTTGTAAAATATGAATAAAAATCGGACTAATCTCCTAGTGCTGTTGTGATGATTAACTGAATTTCTCTAAATCCTTAAATCCTTAGAGCCATACCTGGTACAGTGAAAGCATTCAATTAATATTAGCTGTTATTTGGTTTATTATTGCCACTTTGTGATAAACTGTATTTTGCATGGCTGTCTTGAGCTACTATTAATTTCTATTGTTGTATATTTTAAAAATGAACTATCTTTACTGCTCTTGAGAATGATACATGATCATTGTAGGAGATCTAAATTATGCAGAAAATAACAATGTTTCTCTGTAATCTTACCCCCAAAGATCACAGTTCACAATCTGGCAAATCTCCTTCCACATAATAACTTTTCTACTTAAGAATGTGTAGATGTATTTTCAACATAAATGTATCATAATATACATACTGTTCCACAAATAGCCTATTTGTTAATGTATTGAAATTATCTATTTGTGTTAATATATAAAGATCTATTCTACAATTTACATAACCATAACTTTATTAATGGACATGTAGACCATTTACTAGTTATATAGTATTTATATATATTTGGGTTGCAGTGTCCAGGTTAAAGCACATATTTCTTGAAGGAAATGTCATTGAATTCCCAAAGAGCCCTGCAGATAGGAATGTCTGCGTAAATATTTATTTATTTATTGACCATGTTAGGAGACTAGAACAGACAGCAGAAATGAGCTTTATTTTTTATTTTTATTTTATTTTACTTATTTGTTTGTTTATTTATTTATTTATTGAGTTGGAGTCTCACTCCTGTTGCCCAGCCGGGATTGCAGTGGTACACTCACAGTCACCCTAGTGTCGATCTGCTGGACTCTGGCAATCCTTCTGCCTCAGCCTTCCAAGGAGCTGGAACTACAGGCGCGCACTACCACACTGGCTAATTTTTTCATTTATCGTAGAGATGAGGTCTCACCATGTTGCCCAGGCTGGTCTCGAATCCACAGGCTCAGGCAATCCTCTTGCCTCGGCCCCCCAAAGTGCTGGGATTATAGGCTGAGCCACTGAGCCTGGCCTATTTTTTTTTTTTTTTAAAGATATGGGACACGATTCAGGATTAGGTATATAAGTGGTCATCATAAAGTTAAAGTTTGGGCCTCCTTTTGTTTCCCACTTTGCCTGGTTTGAGATCAGCTACCCTTATTGATGTTATGTGCCCTCCTTCCCTCCCCCTTCAGTGTCCCACTGCTGCCATTCCCTTTCTTATAGTATTATGGTAAATGTTCAGGGTCTGCTTATGAATGAGAACATGTGGTACTCAGTTCTTTGTTTCGGTGATAGATAACTGAGTATTATGGACACTAGAAGTGAGCTTTAAATGCAGAAAGCTATATTTCTAAACTTGTTCTAAGTGTTCTAAAAAAGACTTTGACTAGCATGATATAACTATTTTTCAGGGTTGTTGTGAAGACAAAATAAGGTATTATAAAGTTCCTGGACCCTACAAAAATACTCCCTAGAAGCCGGCTATCAGAATGACAATTAACAGGAGAAGAGATTAGACACCATCTGTCTTAGATGACTTAGTTACTGACCTACAGAAGGTGAAACAGATCATCTCTAGCCACTGCCCTTGGCTCTAGGACTCTTTTCTTTAATGACTAGATACTGTACCAAAGATAACCTGGAGCACGAAAATAAAAATGCAGAATAACTCTCATCCTGATCCTTCCAATATCTGAAAATTATCCACATGATGCTTGCTAACAAAGAAAAGGTTAAAAATAGTGTTTATCGAAATTGCTTCCCCTATTTAATGACCTGTAGAGAGAGTGGCACTTTCCATTAGTGTTTCATTACCTAATTCAGTTTGCCTGCAATAGAGAGAAGTTAGTTAGGAAAGTATCTATGAGCCCCGTTGGACATGGGACAGAAGCAGGAAAACAGATGATTATTGAATAAGACTCCATTTCTGCTTTTTGTATCATAGTCTTTTTATTCAGGGGTTCTTAACCTTGACATTATTGACATTTGGGGTTGGATGATTCTTTGTTGAGGAAGGCTCTTCTGTACACTGTAGGATGTTAAGCAGCATTCTATATCTCTACCCACTAGATGCCAGAGGCATCTATCCCCTACCAAGTTTTGACACACCCAAAAATGTCTCCAGACATTGCTGAATGTCCCATGGGGGGCAAAAGCATCCCTAGAGTACCACTGATATATGTGTATGTATATTTTTATAGCACATTACCCTTTGCAAATATATTTAATATTCATAATAGTTGTGTGAATAAACAGGGAAGATACCCCCTCATTTGAAAGATAGAGAAAGCATGATACTATAATAATTTTGTGAAATCAAAATTTGAATTTTGAACCACTAAGATGTTATTGTGGGTCAAACCAGAGAAAAATAGACTTTAAAAATTATTGTAGTAAAATGTGCAATCGGACTTTTCCCCTTTACTTGAGGACCTCAAAAGGAGAGCTCAGGCAGCCAACCTCAAAGAAGACCCCCTAAACAAAAACAAGTATAAAATGCAGTCATGTAATTCAGAGTTAATTTGGGGGTTGAATTCATTAGCTCTAGAGATAATGGCTTGAAGAAAAATTTGCCTGCTCCTGCAGAGATAGAAAATGGGATCGCGTGTGAATAAATGATTCTAATAGTTATGATGATATATCTTTAGGAGATATGAGCGTTCCATCTATGAAGAAAGTCTGCCCATTAATTAAAATTGTTATGGGGAGACACAAAGAAGATTAAAATAGATAAAAGCTGTAGCACCAACAGGCCTAGAAACTAGTGTCTTGGAAAATAAAGAAACTGCCTGAAGACAGGAATTATAATCTGCAGACATTAAAAGAAGAAAGTTTTCTAGATGCCAAGAAGAACTGAAATCCCAAGGAGATGGGAAATAAGATGAGGAACTATAGGAAATCCACCAAGGTCATCAACTCTCAAGCTGAACGCTAAGTGGCACAAGCAGACTCCTATTAATTTGCACCTGTCATTTCACTGGTTGTGTAGATATCAACACAGCTGCTTATTTCTGCTTATTTCTGTTGAGGCTTTTTACTACACCAGAACTCAGGTTTGTAGACAGTGAAAATGTCAGCACATTAAAAACAATCTGCTTCACATGTGTGAGATAATAGGATTTGGGGTTAATGAGCTCATGTCTGGGGTATCGATCCAAATGTGAATAACTTGTAATTGGCCATCACTCAGTGCCAGCTTATAACCAGCCCAGGCTATATGAATGGGACACTTTGTTCACTGAAATAACTACAGAACCACAAAAACCAAAACTTGCTCACAGAACTGGCCAATTGCCAAACAGCATCCCTCTTTTCCCCCCGCCATTCCCTTACTTCCAATTAAATACTAGATTGCTAGGAGAATATAAGGTAATACATAGACCCATCATAAATTTTTCACCCAGCAGGTCACACATGTAGAATGCAAGAGTTGTGATTTAAGATATAACAAGAAGGCTTCCTTTTCACCAGCAAGCATCACTTTTATTATTTTGCCATTACAAACCCAGATTTTGAAAGATCTGTTCCCCAAGTACTAAGGTGACTGTGCTTAAAATAAGGATGTTTCACATAATGCCCCATCATGCTCTGGTTTCCTACAGTTATATCCGTAGTACTACTCTTTGGGGTGAAGGCATTTTCTAAGAATGTTATGCATAAACCAAAATAGTACCCATGAATAGTAATTGGAAATTTATCAGTTTAACTATCAAAGAACAGAGCCCCAAAGACTATGGCTACTAAGACTGGTAATTTAATAGGACGAAGACAAATTCAGGGAAACATGAGGCTCCAACCTCCACTCAGTGGAGGCGACAACTGTTGGGACACCATCAAAGACCCCCAAGAAGACAAGGGAAGTAAAACGTGATGGATAGAGCATGGTTCTTGGAATTGGGCTGAAAACTACATTTATCATATTTTGAATGTAACAATTGGGCAAGCCTCTAAAGCTCTCTGAGCCTCAGTCCTCATATCTGTGGGTAGACACATGCCTGCCTTAAAAGTGAAGTGAATTAAAAAGGTGATCATTGTTAAGATACTTGTCATTTAGTAGGTACCAATTGAGCACTAGCTTTCTTTCTTTACTTGAGTCTTGCTCAAATCAGCGCTATGCTGGATCTTAGCATAATTACTATTAATCCTGAACCATTAAAGGGTCAAGCATTGAAAACTAAATGGTTAAAAGAAAGATGGGCAGAATATCTTTGAATATATAGCTACATTCACCCATTGTTTATGCAAAACACTAAATATGCTATGCTGGATAGCTGTAGAATCAGAACGTGGAACTCTTAGCTTCAAAAGTCACACTGCAGTCATGAGAATCAGACTAAACCAAAAATCCCCCAAAAAGAGCCTGGAGCACGGTTTGGATCCGTTGGCATAAAGACCAACACTAGGGGGAGACTCTCTCCCTTCTCAGCCAAGAACGATTTGTAAATCCCCTTGCAGTTACCACCCAGTGCTCTATGAGCATTTCCTGAATAGCATCAAGTTCAATGATGAATAGAGTTGGGCAGGCAGCAAATGCCACTGATGGGAGGAGATGAATGAAACCCAACCAAGTGACCAAAAAAAAAAAATGTTCTCTTCCCAAAGTCATTCAGAAAATCTTAAAAATAAAAAGTTAAGATCAGAAAAGCCATAGGTCTTTTTTCACTATTAATCAATATGTTTGTATGATTATATTTTCTTAAAAATATCACTTTTAAGAAAAAGTGATATTTAACAATTAACAATATTAGTGATAATTTATTAATGATATTAATGATGACAACAAAAGTGGATATAATACCTAAAGTGAACAAAGCTTTATGTGTACTTTCATCTAAAAAAAAAATTCTTCCAATGTTCCAATGAATAAGTATGGTTAACTCCATTTTTCTGTTAGAAAATTTAAAGCATGGAAAGGTTAAATGATTTCAAAGGCAATGCAGAATAGTGGTTAAGAGCACCGATTTCAGAATCAGACTGACTGGGTTCAAGTCTCAATTCTATCACTTACTGGCTGTGTAACCTAGCAAGTTAATTAACCTCTCTGTTCCTTATCTCCTCATATGTAAATAAGAGTACTAATAGCATCTACCTCCTTTGATTATTAGGAAAGTTGAAAGAGTTAATACACGGAAAATGCTTGGAACTGTGCTTGACACATTTTTAGCACTTAAATATCTGTTTTGTTAGCCATTATGTGACCCAAAGGCACATAACTATGAAGTTATACATCAATTACCTACTACTATCATTCTTTGTGTAGGCACAGTCTTAGACCTGGGGAAAAGCAAAGACGTGATGCAATTCTAGTAAGGTGTGATGAGTTTTATGGTGAGGAAGCTGGTGCTGTGCAGCGTGCACAGTGGAGAGGTTAAAAGTCAGTTCAGTGCTGGTGACCGCCAGAGCCCAGAGGAGAAATCAGCTGCACTAAAAACATCAGCAGGAGAAAAAAGGAAGTCTCATCCACAACTCTGAAGATATTTTCAAGGCTTATGGGTGAAAAAGACTCTAAGAATTTAAATACCTAGTCTTAACTCAGAAATCATTTGACTCCTAGATTTTTATTCCAGACACATAAAATGCCAATCACTCAGGATTATTCCAGGAAAGAATGAAAATGACTGTGTGGCTTCTGTAGTTTGTGAAGAGTCTACATAGGCATGCAATCCAGGTGGTGAGAGCAACAGATAACTGTCTAATCAACCACATACCTTTTCTTAGAAGAGATCATGTCAAAGGGGTACACGTACAAGAACAACCCCGGAGACTTTCACTGTAGAATCCCAGACCCATAAAATATCTTTGATTTTGTTATTTCGTAGCGTCCAAACTTTCCACCACTAAAGACACATTTTACTAGTTTCTTATCATGAAACTTTTTGTTTTTAAAGATTTGACCTACCATGTTGCCTATATTAAGTAAAAGTGAATGTTTCCCAATTTGATTCATTCATTAGAGAACATTTCATGTAAGAGACTAGTTTTACCATCCCTGATTGATATAATCCAGCCAAAATAAAATAAAAATTGCATATTAATTGGAACAAATTAGAAAAAAGAAACAGAAAAGAGTAATCCCAAATGGTACTGTCCAGATTTTGCCATATTTCCCTTTGATCTTTAGTTTAAGCATTATCTTAAAATAGTTGAGATTATATCACATATCCATAAGGCAAAAAAGGGAGGACATTTCTTTACATGGTGGTGGAGGGGTATTGGGTGTCATTTACTCTTTCCAAACCCAGGTTGTGCTATGTGGTCCCCTTACCACACCCTGAGACCTCAGACATCCTGGTAATGCCCTTATAGCACTTTTTACATGATACTAAATTAATCTGTTACTATGGAACAGATTAAACAGATTTGATTCTCCTTCCATACTGTAAAACCATGTCTTATTTATCTCTGTATCTCCAGCACTCTGCAACCTACCTGGCATGGCACACACAATTTTTTTTTTTCTGTACTTAAACTGCTATATGTATTTCTGAAATGTTGTAACTATTACTGCCTTTGCATATCACAGAAGTCTTGGTTCACTTCTTGTATTACACAGATGAAAACTACTGAAAACCAACATGGTGAAGGGGCAGAGAGTTTCCATGTATAAGACTGAGTGATTATGAAAAAGCAACAGGTAATAGAAGTTGGCATATTCCGGAATTCCATCACTTTAAGATAACCACTATTCATATTTCAGTGACAGAGTAATATCATATATTCCTTTTTATCAGGAATAGTTTTTTAAGATGCAGTTTTTTTTCCCTGAACCTCCTCCTTCCCTCTGTCCTCCCCCTCATTACCAGACATTCCTTTGCTCCACCCCAACTCCCACATAACCAGGGTTAATGGCCAGGACACACCCTTTCATGACAACTCCATACACTAGAAACATGAATGAAAATAAACATATGGGAGGTGTTGTTATTGTGTTTTTCAAAAAAAGGAGCCTATGCCATATATACACATCTCTAGATAGATCTTGCTTTTTGCTCATAACAATACATTGCAGAAATATGTTCAAATCAACTGGTTTTGATCTATCTCCTGTGAAGTGGGTCCCATGGTGGACGCATGTTGCACGGGATTCCACGCCTTAGATCAGGCATTTGGCAAGTTTCTAGATGAGTTTTGGATGAGGCTTTGCAGGCAGGAAAGGCAAACGCAAACCAAGAATCAGTATCTATCCCTGTGAGGATGAGTTACCGGCCCTTCCAGAATGGAAGTAACCCATTGTAGTTGAGTTGCTACCAGGAGGCTGGTGGTCTCCTTGAGAAATAGTGCCCATCCTTTTCCTGTCAGGCACCTGTCCACCAGCTAGGCCACTGGCCCTAGCTCAGATTTCTAAGAGCGAATTTGCTCCATCTCCTGGGATCCTTGCCAGTATGAAACTCCATGTACTGGGAAAGTTCCCTAAAGTCAGTGAATTCATGCTTATCCAGTTTTATGTTCTGCCTTCTTGATTAAGCCCCATCAAAATGTATTCCCTGGCATACCTCCCTGGCTCCTGCCAGTAAGTTCTAGTTAATCTTTGCAGTTCCCTTGAGGTGTGATCTCTTTTCTCCCTTATCAGCCCTAGCACATTCCCAGCTGGGTTCTGCTGAGAGTTAACCCTAGTGATCACACTGGCATTCAGGAGGGGCAGCAGGGGCAACTCCTTGGAGGGACACCTGTTGCCTTGTAGCAGTGTCTTCTCACATGAGAGATGGACTAGCTTTTCACAGAGAGGAGTGGGCTCAAAATTCTGTGGGTTCAGGGAGTCTACAGAGCCTTGTGGGCATCCAACCAGATGTCCCCATCCCATATTTCAGAATCTAGAACTTTCCCAACAAGAGCCCTGACCTTGACAGTACAGACTTGGCTTGTTGAGAACTTAAACATCTCTGGAGCCTCTATATTTAGGCTTCCACTAAAGGAGAGAAGGGCCTCTTTGTAAACTCCCAAAGAGCCCATACAGAGGGCCCTCTGGCTCTCACATTTAGTCTGTAGATATCCATTCATAGCCCCCAGCTTCTCATTATCTCCCTGCAGAGTACTAAAACAACCTATAAACATCAGCCAACATCACTGTTCTTTTATGCAGTTGTTCCCCCTCATTGCATTTCAAATATTTGAATCATCAAGGGCATTTCTATTCACCTAGGTCATCACCAGTGAGATTTTTAGCAATTGGGCTGCCATCTTCTGCCAGGGATAATCCATGTCTACATATTACATGGTATGACAGGCAGAATAGACTAATATCTCTCCTCCCCAAAAATGTATCCATCCTAATCACCAGAACCTGTGGATATGTTTTCTAATATGGCAATTGGGACTTTGCTGATGTGATTAAGCTAAGAATCTTGAGATGGAGAAATGGTTAGCCTGAAGTATCTGGTAGACCCAATGTAATCATGAATCCTTATAAATGAGAGAGAGAAAAGAGAGTCAGAGATTGAAGGAAGTTATGATACTGACTTTGAAGACAAAGAGACTATAAGCCAAGGAGGGTAGATAGCCTCTAGAAGTTGGAAAATGCAATGAAACAGATTCTCCCTCAGAATCTCCAGAAGGAACACAGCCCTACTGATGACTTGATTTTAGTCCAATGAAACATATTTTTCACATCTAACTTCCAGAACCTTAAGATAATAAAGGAGTGTTGTTTTAAGCCACTAAATTTGTGGTAAGGTACAGCCGCAAAAGGAAACAAATACACATGGGGTAGGGGGCTCAAATGATCCAGCCCCCAATCCCTTCCTACTACCTACTTCCTCAGATCATTCCTGGTACCAGCTGTATGTCTGGGTTCTCTGAGAGGCAGTCACCAAGATGGAATTAGACTTGCAAATGATTATTGAAGGAAACGCTTCTGAAACATAGAATGAAAAGAGAAAAGTAGTATGAGCAGGGAGAGCCTTCAGATTGTGGTGTGGGTCTGACACCTGGGAAAGGAGGGGAGGAAAGAAGGATTGGATAGGAGAGGTGTAGTTTTGAGAAAGTCTCAGCCAGGTCACCGAGAGCCCCAGAATTAAGATCTTCCAACCCAGAGGGAGTGTGGCCTCAGCATGAGTGCTGCCGCAGATGTGAAGGGGTAGTGACTGGAAGCTGTCAACAAGTTCCACTTCTCATGGCAAGTTGTTTTGAGGGATTTCTGGGGAGCCCGTTTCCATGATGGTCATACCCACCTATCCCCATGCAGGCCCAGGCAAGACTAATTAACCACAGACCCCCTACAGGGATATAGCCTTGACCATTGAGCTTACCAGATGACCAAGAAAATATCAGAGCTCATGCCCTCTGCAGGCAGATAGATCCCAGAGGAGAAGAGGAAGGGTCTGAGCAACACATGCCTAAGTCCTCATCTTTAAATTTACCGAGCAGATTATTCATTGTTCCTCAACTGTTGAGAGTTTGGGAGAATGAAGAGAAGTCAGGATAGTTCTTCAAATGGAGCTCTCTTCACATGGAAAAAATGTTAAAAGAGGAAAATAATGTCCTCCCCTATAAGATTGCTGGAACAAATGTCTTTGGATTTTAATACCAAATTGCTTTCCAAAAGAGTTAAAACACTTCACACATCCACCAGCAATGCTGAGAGGCTCTTCTCCTATATCCACAATGCATTAGGCAGCCTCACTCTTTCTTATTTCTGTCATCCTGAATATTTCATTTTTATTTAATCTGCAGTTGCTTAACTACTGGGAAGATGGAACATTGCTAGGGTTTGAATGTGCCCCACAAAGTGTATGTGCTGGAAACTTATTCCCCAAAGCAACAGTGTTGAGAGGTAGGCCCTTTAAGAGGTGATTAGGTCACAAGGATTCTGCCTTCATGAAAGAATTAAAGCCATTCTCATAGGACTGGGTTCTTTTAAAAGGGGGGGTTCAGTCCTCTTTCTCTCTCTCTCTCTCTCTCCCCCCTTCTTTCTCTCTCTTGCTCTCTCTCTCGCTCTCTCATTCTCTCTCTCTCTCTCTCTCTCTTGCTCTTGCTCTCATTCTTGCTCTCTCTCTGCCCGCTCCCTTTGCCTTCCTCCTTCCACCATGAGATGAAACAGAAAGAAGGCCCTTGCCAGAGGCTGGTGCCTTGATCTTGGACTTTCCAGTCTCCAGAACTGCAGAACTGTGAACAATGAATTTGTTTTCCTTATAAGTTATCCAGTCTCTGGTATTCTGCTACAGCAGCACAAAACAAAGACAAATATCTTTTCAGATGCCATTTGTACAGTTGTGTAGTCTGCCTATCAGCATGCTTAGTTCATTGTTCTATTGGGTTGTTTGAGTTTCTTCTGTTATGTATTTTTGAAGTGGATAGATAGATAGATTAGATATTAACCTTTAACTGCTGTATGCATTGCACATAATTTTCTACTTTTTTGCCCACTTTTATTGTATCTATTATAAGACAAAACATTTAATGTCTTAAAGTCAAATATATTTTTTCTCTTATGGTTTGGGGGTTCACTATCTTTATTTGCAGAATCTCCCTATTCTCATGTTTTAAATATAGTCTCCTACATTTTCTTCTAAGATTTTTTTACTATTTATTTTCTCATTTACTATTTCATTCATCTGAAATTTATTTTTGTATTATCGTTTCTTATCACAAAATAATACATGTTTCTTGTGAACATTGTAAGAAACTTTGGATAATAAACAAGAAAAATGTTACTCTTAATATCCCACCTTCCTAATATATAGCCCCGTGAATGTTTCTGGTTCTATCTTTCTAGACTTTTTTCTATGCACTGCATATGGTCTTTAAATTTTTTAAAAATTATATTGTAAATTCTATTATGTAGCCTACTTTTGTCATTTAACAATACAATTAGAACAATTTTCAAATGTAGCATCATTTGTTTAATGAAATTCCTATTTGGGGATATTTACATTGTTTTCAACTTTTTTTTTTTTTTGCTGTGACAATGTGCCATGAAGATGCCTCTTATTTGTTAGACTATATCTTGCACAGTTTTAAAGAGCTCACTCATTTTCAAGTATGTTTTCTCAATTTCAATAGCATCTAAAATTACCTGCTTAAAAATCAGGTAAGGAGGCAGAAAGAAGGTCATTTTGGGGTTGGACCACTGTATTGAGACACACCTGGATTGAAGAGGGGATTTAGAACTACCTTTGAAAAAGAACTGGATCTCCAGAGTGCAACTGGTAGAGTTAGAAATTATGTTTCTAAAGAGCATCAACTAGAAAGAGCTCAGAACTGAAGAATTCAGAAGTTAAAAAATAAATACTAAAACACAGCATGAGGAAAATCACCAGGCAGAAGATCTAGAAAATTCTGAAGCACCAGCAGTCAGATAAAAGATCACTAGAGTAACAATGCCAGTTCTCTTAATACCATTATCACCTACACACAAAGAAGCCGCCTCCCAGCTCTTTTGGAAGGAGACAGTTATAAATCACCACATCATCCCATTTCAGGACTTTACTAGAATTTCAAGACAAATAAATGAGCAATAGAAAGACTAAGAATCAGCGAAAGAAGAAAAAACAAACACACTAGCCATGAGCACAGAGTATATTTTTAAATTTAAGTTACAATTTAAAAATAAATCTGAATATTTGAAGAAATAATCTAAGTGGAGAAAAAGTTTAGGCACTAATCTACTATGAAACCTATTCATAATTGACTTTAAAACTCAATGTGATTTGGGAATTTGTCTGCCCTTGCTGTCTTCCATTTTTAACTATATCAAACAAGGCTAGTAAAAAAAATTTTTTTTGAACCCTACACGAAAAGCCAAGGCATGTGAAATTAGATGAGGGTTTAGAGCTCAGCTAGTCTGGCCCCAGTATTTTACAATTGGGAGAACTGAGGTCTGGAAAACGGAAGTAACTTGCTGAGGTCATACAGACCTTTCCCTGTAAAGCCAAGAGTCTACATTGCAGATCTCCTGCCTCTTAGCTCAGTGCTCCGGCTACCATGTGGGCATACTCATTCTGGTGCCTTATGATCATGATATACATCAAATCAGGAAGACAGCAAGATGAAATTCACATATATGTGTGTGTAAAACAATTATTTGAGTACTGTTATCAGTCCTCTAGCTGTTCTTTGGCCTTTGATGTTCAGTGTGAAACTTTCTGAAAAGGAGAGAGGACACCTAGGTGATAAGATAAGCCCGGATGATCCTGGGGCACACTCCACTACATTGGTGTCCTAGAACATCACTACAGCCTGCAATTTTTTTCTGCTCTCAAGTTGAGTAACAGCAGCCCAATGGGCCTGACTCTTTCTTCAATTCTTGGCCCCTGTGCAGAAGGCCCTTGAACATTTTTCCTCTGAGGGAATTTTATAGTTAAGTGCCAAATGGAAAATGTTCAAAACTATCAGATCTAACACATTTCTTATTAGCAAATCTAAACTATATACAATTTAAAAGGATATTTCTAAGCTTGATTTTTGTTTGAATATCACAAAAAAATTAGGGAGGAACAAAAGTAGGTGCGACCTAGAGCAAAAATTCTTAACTTTTCTCCAACACAACACATGTCCCATCTGTAACAGTCACAACAAGCTGTGGTTTCAGGGTATACCCTGGCTTACTGGCTATAAGTTCATCCTTTCTTCTCTATTACCACTGGTAAAACATAGTCGTCATTATCCGGATATTTTAAAATAAAATCTGCTGGGTGCAGTGACTCATGCTTGTAATCCCAACACTTTGAAAGGCAGAGGCAAGAGAATTGCCTGAGCCCATGAGCTCAAGACCAGCCTGGGCAACTTGGTGAGACCTTGTCTCTATAATAAATTTAAAAATTAGCTGGGTGTGGTGGTGTACACCTGTAGTTCCATGACTTGGAATGCTGAGGAGAAAAGATCACCTGAGTTCAACAGGTCAAGGCTGCAGTAGCCATGAGTGTGCCACTGCACTCCAGCTTAGGTGACAGAGTGATACTCCGACTCCAAAATGGAAAATAAAAATTATAACAAAAATCTGATGCAGGAGTCAGGGTCCTTTTTAATCCAGAGCTGAAGCTGCCTTGATTGTGTGCATAATATGTATTTATTGTTACTACTTCTACTAATAAGGACCAAAACAGCCAAAATTATCCTAGTTGTGAATTAACTGAATGCAGCTATAGTTATTTTAATAATAATAATAATTAACTGGAGAAAATCTTTTTAAAGTGCTTACTACAGAGCCTGGCACACAGAATGCTCAATAAATTTCAGATGACACTATTGTTGTTAAAAACAACTACCAATGTGTGTAAATATTTCATAATCAGGATAATCTGTACCCACAAAAGCAGAACTCCCATGTTGCAGGTGCTTCTGGTGCTCTTTTCACATGTCCTTGGCTCACTTCTGAAGATAGCCATGATTACAATAGACAGTTATGTGGTGCTCTTCTACCTCACGCTACCAGTATCCCACCTCAGACATGTGCCTGACCACATCCTGCTCCACACCACAGAGCATACCCACCTGGTCATGAGGAGCAGAACCTGGAAGTGCAGGGGAGGTAGAGTTTGTGGGGAAACCCTCAATCACTGGGGGACAGGAGCCACTGTCTTATAGGTGGACAATTCTAGGATGTGTTTTGTAAGCTCCTCAGAGGGTCTCAGCAGAATTACCTTCCCCACATTGTTCCTGTCAGATTACTTCTGCCTTGTCTCACTCTTCTGGTTCCCTCACTCCTTCTTCTAGAATCACGTGCTGAATTAATAACCTACACTCAACTCCTTGTCTCAGGCTCTGCTTCCCAGGGAACCCAAACTAAGGAATTCTACCTCCTAGGCCAAGAAATATAAACTAGAAGTGCTTTGGAAGGGTGGTCCTCAAGACAAAGCAACATCAGTTTATTTTTGTTTTGCATTCAATATATTTGCAACAGGAGAGAACATTATCAGACAGGACCTTCTTGTAAAAAAAATTTCATAATCTCTTATTGTGGGAACTCCTGAGAAGGTTGTGAAAAATAATTGTGTAAGGAATTAGGAGAGGGGAGAGAAAAAGGAGAGAAAACTCAAGGACTTCAGCAACTTTGGTCATTATTCCCACACACCGCATTGATGAGCCAGGTGATCACTGACTCCTGTTCAGATCTCCCTAACGCAGGCATCCAAGAGCACTTCGTACACTGCGTAACTACATGGATGTCTAATCAATTCAAGCCTGAGCTCTTTGGCTGAATGGGTCCTGGCAAAGTTCCACAGGCTAATGGATAATTTGTAGGGACCATATCGTGGGTACTTGGCTGCATGTCCAATGATGTGGGGGTCATAGCCAGCATTGGTTAGAACACTTAAAGGTCCTTAACAATTGTTGTGAGTGACACAATCAAATCAGAATAGCATAAACCCTAAAGAGATCAAGTGACCAAGAGAAAATACTCAAGTCTTTTCATGTAATTGCCTTGAAAGTATATGCCATATAAAATTTAATTCAATAGGTACATTTAGAGCACTTACCAAGACACAACAATTAACAGTTATAGAGCAGTTTTACATCTGTTATCTCATCTGAGCCTAACATAACCTCTAAGATGGTATTATTTATTCTCTCCACTTGACAGATAATGAGACACAGACTCAAAGAAGTAATTAACACTAGGAAGGAGCTCCACAAATGTTGATAAAATAAATGACTTGTATAAGGTTAGACCTCAAACACGAATTCAGATCTTCATATATATATAATTATTTTTATTATAAAGATGTGGGGTACAACTAAGGGTTAGGTACATAAGTGATGATGGTACAGGTAAAGTTTGGGTACCCTTGATGTTATGTGCCCCCCTCCTGTCAGTGCCCCACTATTGCCAACCACTTTCTTATAGTATTATGATAAATGTTCAGGGTCCACTTATGAGTGAGTAGGTGTAGTACTCAGATATTTGTTTTTGTGATAAATCACTGAGTATTATAGACTCTAGATCCATCCAAGTTGCTGCAAAATCCATAATTTGTTTTTTCTTTATGGCTATGTAATATTCCATCATGTATATGTACCACATTTTATTTATCCAGTCAGCTTTCGATGGACAGCATGGTTGGTTCCATGTTTTTGCTATTGTGAATGGTGCTTCAATAAACATACATGTACAGGTATCTTTTTTTATAGAGTGATTTGAGTTCCTCTGGGTTTATTTGCAGAAGGGGGATTGCAGGGTCATATGGAAGGTCGATTTTTAGATCTTTTAAAAATTGCCACACTGTTTTTCACAGAGATTGCACTACTTTACACACCCACCAACAGTGTAGAAGCATTCCCTTTCCCCCACATCCTCTCCAGCATCTGTTGTTTTTTGAATTATTAACGATGGCCATCCTGACTGGAGTTAGGGATATCTCAGTGTAGTTTTAATTTGCATTTCATTGATTATTAGTGAGGCTGAGCCTTTTTACATGTATCTATTGTTGCTCATATGTCTTCTTCTGAGAGGTGTCTATTCATATCTTTTGCCCACTCTTTAATAGGATTGTTTGCTTTTTCCTTTTGACACACTTGCATTCCTTGTAGATCCTGGATGTTAGGCCTTTGTCAGATTTACAGTTGGCAAATATTTTTTCCCATTCTGTGGCCTGTCTCCCCACTCTCTTGGTGGTTTCTTTTGTTTTGCAAAAGTTTTTCAGCTTGATGAGGTCCCACTTGTCAAACTTATCTCTTATGGCATGGGCATTTGGGGTCTTGATCAGGAATTGGTTGCCTATTCCAATTTCTGTAAGGGTGTTTCTTACGTTTTCTTCTAAGAGTCTTACAGTTTGAGGTTTCCTGTTTATGTCTTTGATTCATTTAGAGTTGATTTTTGTATATGGTGATAGGTAGAGGTCCTGTTTCAATCTTCTGCATGTGGTCATCCAGTTTTCCTAGCACCATTTACTAAATAGAATCTCCTCTTCCTAGTGGTTGTTGGTGGAGGCTTTGTCAAAGATGAGTTGGTTGGGAGATTGAGTTTTTGCTTCCAGAATCTCTGTCCTGTTCCAGTGGTCTATTTGCTTGTTCTTGTACCAATACCAGGCTCTTTTGATTCTTGTGGACTTATAGTAGAGTTTACAGTCTGGAAGTGTGATATCTCCTGCTTTGTTTCTTTTGCTAAGGATTGTGTTGGCTCTTCATGGTCTTTTATGTTTCCAAATGAATTTCTGTATTGTTGCTTCCAGGTCTAAGAAGAAAGATGTTGGTAACTTAATGGGTATTGCATTAAATCTGTAGGATCAACATCCTAACAGTGTTAGTTCTTCCAATCCATGAGCATGGTATGTTTTTCCATTTGTTTGTGTCTTCTTTGATTTCTTTGAACAGTGCTTTGTTGTTTTCGTTTCTCTGGTTAGGAAAATGCCAAGGTATTTCATTTATTTATTTATTTATTTTTGTGGCTATTATAAATGGGATTGTGCTTTTTATTTGGTTCTCTGCCTGTTTGTTATTGGTGTATAAGAATGCAACGGTTGTCTTTTGCACATTTATTTTGTATTCTGAGATTTTGCCAAAGTCCTTTATCAGTGCAAGGAGGTTTTTGACAGATTCTCTTGGGTTTTCAAGATATAGGATCATATCATCAGCAAAGAGGGATAGATTAACTTTCTCTTTTCCTATTTGGATACCCCCTATTTCCTTCTCTTGTCTGATTGCTCTAGCTAGAACTTCCAATACTATGAATTCAGATCTTCTCATTCCCAATTCTTTGCTCTTTTTCCTACTTTCTGCTGCCTAGTTGGATGGTGCCAGGTACTGCTAATACAAAATGTAAATAAATAGGACTTGTTCTGGCCTTAAGGACTCTTATCTTCTCATTGGGAGCAAGAACAGCATGAATTGTCCCATGACATACAAAGGTATAAAAGAGAGAGATGAGTGTGGCTTGTGTGGTTAGGGAAGGCTCTCTAACATGGGTAGGAATAGAGTTGGGCTCTGAAGGAGAGTCAGGATTTTCATGGGGTGAAAGGAAAAAACTGGAAGCATTGCAACCAGTTAGAAGGACACTGAAGAGAGGACAGCTTTGGATTCTAAAAATATCTCTGGTGTTGGTGACTTATCAACAATTTAACATTCTTTAATTTCCTTGAAATAAAATTTTTAAGAGCTACAATTTTCTTAAGTTTTATACTTAACTCCCTTCTTAATATTAAGAACCAGTTAGCTCAGTTCACTGGTTTTCCAACAGTTTAAAGCTGTGAAACCAGAATCTTACATGGAAGCCAAATACAAAGAGCTGTTTTCGTTGAAACAGAGGTGGATGCAGGTAATCAGAGACTGATGGAAAGGAGGCTATTCACACAAAGCAAATCCTTATCAGTCATCATCCTCCTGTCTTCGGCATGGTGCACATACCAGTTAAGATCCAGTCAGGAAAACAGAAACTACTTCAGTTATTTTAACAGAGAAAATAAGATATAAGGGATTAGTTGGACAGATGTTGGAGGACTATAAAGGCAAGAAGGGAAAACCAAAGTATCACAGAGAGGAGGTAGCTTCTCCACTTAGGTCTGGGGAAACAAAAGGAAAGAAGTTGGAATAATTAAAACCTATGAGGTTAGAAGAAGCACCCCACTGAACTGGTACTCAGACCTTAGGGAAGGGGACACTGCCCAACTGGAATGAGTACATTTGATGAGGATGGTGGGCCAAGTTTTGGGGTAACTGGTGAAAAAAAGCTGTAGACTAGAACAAACTGCCACTGGCAAGATGAAGGGCCATTGCTGGAGTGACGCTGGTGTGTAACAACAAATAAACAGGATCAGTCCCTATTTCTTCCTCCTGCCTTTCTATCTCCTTCTAGTGCTCCCTAGGTGGGACTCAGTGGTCACCACTTGGCAGCATCATAGAGTCCTAGTCCAGCATCATGGAGCAGAGTGTTGGGAAGTGGAGCTGAGAGTCAATAGCTTTGTAACCAACATGGTGCCTCAAACCACAAGAAGTAGCAGGCAACAGAATAAGGGTGGCTCTGCCCCAAATTTCCACGATTACTGGGAAAATAACTCTGAGGTTTTGCCCACAGATAGTAGATCAGTTACTCTGTCTTTATCTTTGAAGGACAAGGTGATGGTATGTTAACTGGAATATGAACCACAGGCTAGCATGAACCACAACCCAATGGCAGGAAAAGACCAGGACAATGGGGTGAAAAAACAAAATCAATCCTCAAATTCTGAAATATCTCATATTGCCATATTTCCTGAGTTATAATTTATTGTTAAATAATGATTTATTCTCTTTTTCACATATGTTCTTTCTCTTCACACAAATAGATTTCTCTTTTGCAACATACTTGGATAAAGTCAATACATCAGCATGGTTAAGTCAAGTGATACTGACACTAACTACAACTACATTAAACAGTATGTCTCATGTATCATTTTCCCCATCTGTAAGATGGCAGTGATGAAATGCAGAAATGAAGATTATCTTGTTAGCCATTATCATTTATTTATTATTCATTCATTCAACAAATATATTTTAATATCTATGATAGTACCAGGCATTGTTTTAGAGGCAGGGGCTAAAACACTGGATACAATAGAAGGCAAAACACCATATTAGTTAGGAACATGTGTGACATTAAGTAATGGAATATCCTACTCCAATGGCTTTAACAGAGTTTTATGGTTTTCACTTAACAAGGAACCATGAGGTAGGCAGCCCGGGCAGGTGGGGTATACTGTGATGCCATCAAGGACCAAGTTTCTCTCTTTCCTTTCTGCTCACCCTCCTTAAAGGGTTTTCAAACTCATACTTGTCACTTCATGATCACAAGACATCTATGCCATTGTGAGAAATTATATCTGCATACGAAGCAAGCAAGATGAGAGAGAGAAGAAGGAAGAGGCGATGCCCATTTTAGGAAAGCAAAGACTTCACAGAAATCTCCAACAAACTTCTGTTCATACATCATTGACCAGAGCTATATCATATGGCTACCCCTCACTGCAAACCAGAATGAGAGGGTGAACATTTTTAACAAGGCATAATTTCACCACAAATAAAATCAGGAATCTGCTAGTCAAGAAAAAAGGTTACTGACTAGTTATCTAGCAGTCTCTGCCACAGCTCCTGCATCATAGAGCTTACATTCTAGTCTAGTAATTGTGTCACTAGGGCTTTTTGGTTGCAGCAACCACAGTCAACAGGAAAGGAGTTTGTTGGAAGGCTGTAAACCAACTCACAGAGTCAACGGGAAGTTAGTTGGAGAGTCAGGCCATAGAAGGACAGGAACCAGGGCAGTTTTTGAATAGCCTTATGCAGTGGCAGTGGTCTGGCAAATAAACTCCAACCACAGAAGAAATGGTCCCAAGTCTCAGGAGAGAAGTCTAACTTCTGGCTTGAGTCCTAGCAATCCCAACAAGTCTGCCCTCAATGGGAGAGGTAACTCTCCATAAGGAAGTCAGGGAGCACTGACCAAGAAAAGAGGCAAGGGTGCTGAGCAGCCCAACAGGTCCAGGACATTGACCAAGGGGCTGATATTTGTCAAATGATTTAAATTTTCCAGACAACAAGTTCTCAAGTGCTATTAAGCACTGTAAGATTCTTCATAATGTACCTCAATCTTAAAAAACACATCTTTGCTCCAATTTTTTAATACCTCAGAAAAATCCAATTTTCTCTTTTCTAAACTGAATCAGAGGTGTAAAAAAAAGTTTACAAATAAAAGAAAAACAGACATCAGAGGATTGGATGGCTCTGTTATTAAGACTGTCTCCTGGTTACATTTTATATATAGATTCTTTGGAATGTAGGTTAGGGAGCTATTAAAAAATTAAATAAGAGAAGAGCACCGCTTCTGCTATTTGATTTGAAGATGCTCACAGCAGGGCAACATAAAATCAGATTTTATAGTGTTGACTGAAAATAATACTATATACTGAACTAGGAGCCCATAGGCAGATCAGGTTATTAAGAACTATTACCCATATTATTACTGCTGAAATATTTGTATATTATAATTTTGTAATAAGGTATTTCCAAAGAAAATAATGTTGGCTTCAAATGCACGTATTAATAAAGCCATTCCAGCAAGGCATTGTTTGAAGAGCTCTGCAGAAGCAAAAGCCAAAAACACCAACTATTGTAAGTTTGGATTTTGCTCTTCTAATTGCCATTTTTCTGACCCTTTAAGAAACATTTACAGCAAATAAAGACCAATAAAGTTAAGCACAAGAGTGAAATTTGTTAAAAATAAGGAAATTGATATAGGTCCATGTGTCATTGTTATTCAGATTCTTTTTCTGCAATGGAATTATTTCAACTTCAGATCAATATTGAGGTCTTAATTTGATTAATCAGAAAATATTGATTGAACCTGCCTACCAGGGCAGACACTACCACTTACCTATTCAATATTCATTCTCCTTTTACTCTTAACATAATCTCATCTCTTTCAAGATATCAATGTGTTCTGCTAAAATAGTAATCTCCCAGATTCACTTGCTGTCAAGGATTGCCATGTTAACAGGGCTGGACAATGAAAGGTAAAGGGAAGAGGTTTTGTTTTGTTTTGCTTTGTTTTATGTTTTAAATGAAATAAACTCATCTGGTAGTATCTTTGACCTTTCTGTCTAGAATACAGATGCAATTCCTGGAACAGCGGTAGCTATCTTGTAACCATGAGGATACAGAGTACAAAAAGAAACATATCATTGAGACTTGATGACATTATAGATATGCTGTACCAGTACTGGCCTGCTTATCTTTAGTCTTTTCTCCTACGTAATTTAAAAAAATGCTATTTGGTTCAGCTGTAGCAACCGTATATTCTGTCATTTGCAGCCATATATGCTATGTACCAGGTACTGTGTTGGACCCAGAAGATATAACAGTGAATGAGATGTGGTCCCTAGCCTCAGGGAGCCTACTATTTAATGGAAGAAATATTAAACAAATAATTACAAAAGTACTATTTAGTTACAACTGCTATGAAGAAGGTAATTACTAGGGTATCTGAACTAGTCTGAATGAAGGTGGTGGTTAGATAAGATTTGTGTGTGTGTGTGTGTGTGAGATGAAGTCTCACTCTGTCACCCAGACTGGAGTGCAGTGGCACGCTCCCGGCCACCGCAGCCTCGACCTGCTGGGCTCCGGCGATCCTTCCGCCTCAGCCTTCCAAGTAGCTGGAACTACAGGCGCGTGCTACCACACCCAGCTAATTTTTGATTTATTGT
>CAUYQG010020272.1:0-14115 GCA_963574415.1 Tarsius wallacei | reverse complement strand
CTACCACGCCCGGCTAATTTTTTGATTTATTGTAGAGATGAGGTTTCGCCTGCCCAGGCGGGTCTCGAACCCGCGGGCTCAGGCAATCCACTCACCTCAGCCTCCCAAGGCACGGGATTACAGGCTGAGCCACCGAGCCCGTCTACAACTTTATCTCTTAAAAGACTTATTATTAATGGCATTTGGTGGTACTAAATTAGAAAGAGTAAAAGATGCACTGACTGAAGACCACCCTTGTTTTTAAAAGTTTTATTTTTTAAGACAAGGGGGAAGCAAATGGAAAGGCATCTATTGAATGACAGTACCTATAATAATAATGCTTTACATTTACAATGTTTTGGATGCTATATTAGGCATTTTACATGTATCAACTCATTTAATGTCGTAATAACTCTAGGAAGTATATACAATCATTGTCCCCAATTTAAATATAACAAAAAAATTGAGGCAGAAGCATATGATGCAACTGTTCCCATGGTGTGAAAAATCTAAGAGTCAACCAGAACTCTCAAAACCAGGTACCAGTCTTTTGTCAGGTAAGTTACACAAATCAAGTTATTTCTTACAACAGTGTTGTGAAATAATTATTTTTATACTTGTATAACAAAAGAAGCAACCAAGATTTATAATAATTTTAAAACTGAACATTTAGGTTAATATAGTGAATTACAGAGCAAAAATCTGTCTATTTTGTAATAAATTCCCCTAAAAAAATTGTTAACTCCAAGAGCTATAGTAATTATGACACTTAAAAAAGTGAAATGGTTGTTGAAATCATTAAATCCTAATATTAACTACTTCTTTTATTATTGACTTCATAAAACTTTTACTAGGATAAAAATCAAATTTGCTTTTTTGCCTGAGTTCTTTTTCATTCTTTTAAACTTATCAGACAGATGTGATAATTACTAAGGGCATATTGCCACAAAAACGAAATGGGAGACTAATTCAGAAATAATAATTAAAAACAAAATGATAAAAATTTGCCCTTGCATCAACTATGACCTGTCTAAAATAAATACAAATTTTAAACTGCTGCTTATATACTGGGTTAGAGAGGTGCTAGCAATTATATAAACACCCAGGTCCTAATGGCATTTTCACTTCTTGATAGTGTATTTACAATTTGATCTCTGATATTAGAGACACAATCCAAATCATGGACACTTGCTATTATTCCTCACTTTTTTTTACCTACCACCCACATATAATATAAAATTCATGACTAAGTTAATTTATCCTTGACACATGCAGTTGCATTATATCACTATCTGAATTTTATTGTCTCATAATTGAAGGAGGTCACATTTCAACCTACATGAAGAAAGTACCATACACTGCTAAAGATTTTGATGAGCGTTAAAAGCTGTCACAGAGATTACTCCCCAACCTCTGTCAAGAAAAGTACTAACAAATTATTTCCTCAATTGAAAAACAAATAGAGATGAGCTAATTCCAAGAATTTTTGGTTATTTCCAGAAAAGTTACCACTAATATGGCAATAAGCTGCAAAACAAATTTAAAATCATTGACTCAGAGGCTCAATACAAATTAATATTTTGATGTCTGTTATTGATACCACAGTTAACTAGTAGAGGCAATTAAGAGGACCTAATACTTTGGGAGGTCAAGGTGAGAGACTTGCCTGACTCAAGGGTTTGAGATCAGCTTGGGCAACTTGGTGAGACCTCATCTCTAAAATAAATCAAAAAATAAGTGGAGTGTGGTAGCGCGTGCCTGTAGTTCCAGCTACTTGGAAGGCTGAGGCGGAAGGATCTCTTGAGCACAGCAGGTTGAGGCTGCAGAGGCCGGAGACCATGACTGCGCCACTGTACTCCAGCCTGGGCAGAAGAGTGAGACTCCGACTCAAAGAAAAGAAAAGAAAAGGAAAGAAAACCTAATACCTTATTGAACATTTGGATATGGTGAAAAGAAGTGCAACAATAACAAAATTATCTCTGAAACAAATGAAAGATTGACTATGTAACTTTTAAGATGATAAAGATAGAATGGAAAATTATATCTACAAATATTTGACTATGTGCTCTTAATAAAACATTATTATTTTAAAATATAAAAATAGTTAATTTATCAGTCTCTAGATATACAATGATATTTTTTACTTAATTAAATGTCTAGTTAGAATTCAAATTTCTCCACTTATCTCATTTTGACTGCTGGTTTGTTGAAAACTTTATCAAATAATGCTCATATATGTTTGACTCTTCTTCTTTTAAGTCTTTTTTGTAATCTCTGGGTGCCCCCCCCACTAGTTTTTTCTGAACGTTTATTTAGTAAAATATCTTGGACATCTAGTATAAAAATTTTTCCACATCCTAGAGTCTGTAAAATGCTTTTTTGTGATGTGGTTTAATATGATCTTTTCCTTGTATTTCCTTTAAACTTTTAGAGCAGGATATTTGATTAGATTCATATTTGAATTTTGGCACAACTAATTAATATGTAATATGTGTGCTTCCTATTACATCATATCAGAGGTGACAGATGGCTTATTGTATCACTCAGAACTGTTAACATTAACTAATGGTTTCAGGTGTTGCCCTCCTGGTTTATCTAGTGGTTACAGCCTGTCACTTCACTTGGCCAGGATGACCTTGAACAGACACTAACAGACTTCAGATTCTTCCTGAATCCAGATGCCTCAATCCTCACACATTGTGCAATGGATAATGACAAGAAAATGGCATACTTGGGTGACTTAAAATTTCAGGATTGTGTGATTTTTCAATTTTCTACATCTACCCATTTTTTCAGAGTTAATTTGCTTTAGTCAGAGATAATTCTGTTGTTGCTGTTCACCTTTTATATTAAAATATTCATTAGGCCTGGTAGGTAATGTGTGCAGATATGAGCATATACACATATAATTTTTACTTAGTATTTTTGAGTATGTTATGCTTTTTGAAGTGAACCTAGTGTTCTTGAATATTATTCATTATATTTCAGAATATATTTTTTCTATTGGAGCACTTCGCTGAGAATTTTATACAAAAATGCCATTCAGCATTCAACTCATACATTATACACAGATTTTCAGTATTATATTGCCTGTTAAAAATTAGTGAAAAAGTATTCATTAACCCAACAGATATTTATTGAATACCTTCTAAGTGCCAAGATTTCTATTCAGCATAATGATTTGCAGTAAAAATAGTGAAAAACTCCTACCTGAAAAAATTTTTGTTGTTGTTCTTTTGCAGGTCATATTATTTTGCAAAACTTCTACTCATTTTTATGGCATTTGTATTTTTTATATTTTAAGTGTCTGATATACAACCATATATACACTGAACAACTCAATTTACCTCTCCAATTTCTTTTTCAGAAAACTCTAAAGAAAGTGAAGACTGAGGAGAGTTTTCTTGTTTTAATACCAAGGAAAGTAGCATGTTAGCATGCTTTCAATTTAGAAAAATGGAAAATCTCAGACTGAATATAAGTCAAAAACACAATAATGTTTCCTTAGATAATATGTATTTACCAAACTTTAAGGTGTAATGTATTTGATTTGTCCTGCTCTCTAGATAATGCACAAAAAAGCATAATTCTAATGTATTTTGCAATTTCACCTGCTATTATTTCTGACTTTGACAGCAATCACATTTCTTCCCAAATTATATATTGAATTAAAATTTATTTTAAAAGTTACATATAAAATTTTATATACGTAATTTCAAATATCACTAACAATTCTCAAGAGGCTTAGAAATTCTGTGTGCCTCTTGGACTAATGATTGTGATAGTCCTGTTTGTTACTGAAACATTAACTCAGTCATAACTCAGTCTTCAATTACCGTACTTGCTTCTATATACTTATCAGTGAGAAAGAACAAAAATACTTGAAGTATTTAAAACTGTGTGACTAATGAAGTACACATGACAATGTTTAGGACAGAAATAAACAGTCAAACTTTGATCAAAAGCAGTGTAGAAAATAGTCATAATATCCACATTGCTCTAACAAAAAAAAAAATTAGTTTAGAAAATTCCTCCCCTAACAAAACAAGCAAACCAGTCAAAAAAAAAAACAACTTTAATTTTAACTCCCATTAGTGATACAGCACAGAATAGCACAGAATAGAGTCCATGGGCCAGATAAAATAGAAAATTTCATAGAAAAAGCACAACAAAATACCATTATCAAAGAAAGAAACAGAGGAGAAAATGGGACAGTATAAAAAGAGAGAAAAAAAGGGAAAGGAAGGAGAGAGAAAGAAAGATTTTTTTAAAGTTTTGCAAAAAAAGTAAGTCTGATTTCTAGCCAAACTGACTGATAAAACATATAAGTATAAAAGCTTTGGAATACTTCCTATCTGTTACTCTCAGTAGTTATACATATCAGTCGTTGTTACTCCAAGTCACTTAGCAGGACCACATCAACTCAGCTTGCCCTGGTTCCTCACACTCAGATCAGCCATGATCTAACAGTAAAAGGACAGCACTGTAAATGGTTTCAGCTGATATATAGTTTTACATGGTAATAAAAAATTAGCAGCAATGATTTTATATATTATGCCAGAAAAGCAAACTACAATTTAAAAAATGTATGAACAAGGAACTCACAGAAGAAAGTTTGCTGGCTTTAGAAAATTCAAGACTCATGAGAGAAAAAACATGTGTCAACTTGAGTTCAACATTTTTGTGGAGGCCAGTCCTCCCATGTGGTAGTAAGGAGAAAGAACCACCTATTTATGAAATGCCTTAACACCTACCATAGAATTGTCTCAATTCCTTAGTGATCGGTTATTTATTTATTTATTTACTTACTTACTTACTTACTTAGAGACCAGTTCTCCATCGCCCAGGCTGGAGGGTAGTGGAGTAATAATAGCTCACCACCATCTCCAACTCAAAGAATTCTCCTTCCTCAGCCTCTCAAGTGTCTAGGACTACAGGTGCACACAACCACATCTGGCTTTTTTGTTTCTTTTTTCCTGGAGACAGAGTCTCTCTCTGTTTTCTAGACCAGTCTCAAACTCCTGGCCTCAAACAATCTTTTCTCTTTAGCCTCCCATAACTGGCATTACAGGTTTGAGCCAACACCCCTGGCGCCTTACTGATAAATACTAATCAGAGGAGAATTCTCTCCTCTCTTTTCTTCTCTTCTCTCTCTCTTTCTTCTCTCTCTCTCCTCCCTAAATACAGCAATGAAATATGCATGGCTTTTATTGTTCATTCAACCATTTAAAATCATTTTACTTCAGTTATGCCTTGAGATGTCTGACATACATAGAAGGCAAAATGAGGTAATGAACATTTTCTAGAGCATGGTTCATAATCTCTACTTAGTATTTTTAGAAAAGGAATGGTTTTAATAAAACACCAGATTAAATTCAATGGGTGTTTATTTACTCCCTATGTACCAGGCACTGCACCAGTCAGTAAAAAAGACTGCTACTGTCCATTTTCACAAGGAATCCCAATATTAGAGCAAAATAGTCAGGTCAACTACTATCAGCTGGGATTATGAAAGTAAACTCTTGTTTCAAAGGGTCATTTGACTAAAATTAGGAAGAGAGAAAAGGAAACAGAATTAGGGAGCTTCCAAGAGCAGGTGAAACTATTTGAGCAGAAGATGTGTAGAGTGAGCCAGGTAGACACGAGTCTCTCTACGTTTCAATGCACTCCCTCCACCACACGACATTGTCCTTAAGAGAAAACAATCAGCCCCGCTCCTCAGGCTTCTCTGTGGGGGAATCCAGCAGGATAAACACTCCTTGCACCTGTACCTAGTCCTTCCAGCCTCTTCATTTATTTTTTCCTATGGAAGAAGAAATGAATTACTTGACTAGTGAGTCTGGAAAAATGCTCCTCTTTGGAGCGAGTCTGCCTATGAACAGATGGGTTCTGGCCTGCTTCCTCAACCTTGTGGAGAGCCAAGTGAATGGGTGGTGCTCTGGTCAAACAGCCTGCAGTTTCCCAGTTTTTCTAACGAGAGGATAAATAAGTTGGTTCAATTCAAGGAGGTGTTCTCAAATCCATTTGGCTCTGTATCTAAGCCATGTCCTTTACCCCTTTGATCTATTTTTCATCAGCAGTAAAACTGACAATTTGGTCTCCATCTGTCTGACTTCTGTACTTTTTTCTCAATTTATTCCAAGCAAGGACAGTAAAGAGGGTTGTTTTTTAGATACTCATTAAAACTTCAACTATCAGTCCTAGTATATTCTCTTAGGTGATTGTGTAATTTTGGATATTAGTTCAGAATCTTAGAACCTGATTCAAATTCAGTTTTGAGGACCTGATAACATACATTTTCCAGAGTCATGGTCTAGAACTATGCATCTAACAATAGTTATAATTTTTTAATTGAATTAATTTATTCCCTCAGCTTGTCAACTTTGACAGATCACAAAATAAACAAATAACACAAATTTCTCTTCAGTCTATAAATAATACTGCCTGATCTATCACAGAAACAGAACTGAGTACCATGTGTTCTAACTCATAAGCAGACCTTGAACAATTATGATACTATAAGAAAGGGATTGGTAGTAATGGGAAACTGCCGGGGTGGGGGGCGATGGGATTGGCAGTAACGAGAAACTGCTGAGGTGGGGGAATACCTCATCAACAAGGGTACCGGCAAAATGAACATTTGTATACCTAACCCTGAATTTTACCCCACACCCTAAAATTAAAAAAAAATTAAAAAGAAAAGAAAACTGTGAACACACACAATTGCGTATGTACTCTTTGCATTACTGTTTCAGTTTAGGTTGTTCTAACGAAATGCTATGGATTAGGTGGCTTTGGAAACAGGCACACATTTTCTTATGCTTTTCAATGCTGGAAGTCTGAGATCAGGATATCGGCGTGATCAGTTTCCAGTGATGCCTCCTGTTTCTAGCTTGTAGGCAGTTGTCAAATCCCTGTGTGTACTAATGACCTCTTTACTGTGTACATGCAGAGAGAGAGAGGGAACAAGCTCTCTGGTGTCTATTCTTATGAGGACACCAATTCTAGTATATCAGTATTCCAACGTTATAACTTCACTTAACCTTAATTACCTTTTATATGCTATATAGTCAAAGAGAAAACAATACAGTCACATTGGGGTTAGGGCTTCAATAGACAGATTTTTGGAAGGGCACTATTCAGCATATAACTGTTACCTTTGTAATAAAAAAGTCCTGATGAATAACCACTTTTATTATACACTTTTCCTGTGCCAGACTCTGTGCTTTGTTTAAATTTAATCCTTAATTGTATTTTATTATTATTACCTGTTTCAGAAACTAAAATCAATTCCACCTCTTTCTTAAGATCACTCAGTGACAGAATCAGAATGTGAATTTGTCAATTAAATGCCATTCCATTTGTTGTTATCTTTCAGGTTGTGATGGCCCTTATTCCTTGTGCACTTCTACATGCTGTTGTGAGAGAGTCAAATACACGGGCTGTGCCTATATGAGTGGAAAATGCAAGCGAGCAATAAAAAGACAGCATGTTGGTCAGTACCTTCAGTGGTATCAAGTCCAAGGGTTTCACATCTATACCACTTTACTTAATTGTATTTATTTTTTTATAAGCATAAACATTTTCTACAATAAAAGCTAAAAAGAATCCAGGGCTAAAATGCTCTGAAAGGAACAAGAAGCTATTGTTAAGTGTAGATCTTGTAGATTCTAAAGAGCAAGTAGTTAGCAAGTATTTGCAGAATATTTTCAGGGTGATAGCGCAGAGTTGGATATTTGGGTAAAAAGCAATCTAAATTAAGAGTACTCATATAAGTCATATAATACAATTAAAATTATCCATGCAGTATAAAAAAATAGGATAATGGAGAGATATATTCACTTTTTCAAACTCTAGGGCACTGTAACATATTAAAGCTATGCATGTGTCTGAACACATTAATAAATTAATTTGTTTGAACATTTACTTATATATTTAATTTCCTGTGACTGATACTCCAGGCATTGTAAGAGTAAATAAATTCTACAAATGCCTAATTATGCCATGGAATTAATTTATTCACTAAATATGTCCAATATGTTCTTGCTTTGAGGCTCTAACACCAATTCACATAAATACAAAGCTGAAATATTCATCTTGTTTCCTATTAGCTTATTTTCATTTCCTTCTGATATTGCTATTTTTCACTAATTATTTTCAGACTCGTTTACAATTCAATTTATTTTATTAAGTAAAAGAAGATAATCTCTAGGGTTATTTTTATTAATATTTCAACAAACATCTGTCTTACTAATGGAGACCTTTGCATGACCCAGAAAAACACTATGCTATCAATTAGAATTATATTATTCAAATAGGTTGTATAGAGGCAACAACAGAAAAATAAAGCATAGATAAATAATTTCTAAGAGGTAAGAAAAAATGAAACAGATGTGTTTCATCCTTTTTAGTTGTCTTTCCAATGTGAAGTAAATAGCCCCATAGAATATGCTATTTTGACAATCCTCTGAAATTTTCTTTAAAAGATGGTATCTGAGAAAGTAAGCTAGGAGATTTTGTTATAAATTATTTTATTGTTTTCTTCTGGGAGAAACAATATTGCAGTCAAAAATGATACAGTCTCTCCCTGCATCCCTTTCCAGAATGCTTCTGAAAGTTGCTGTTGGTCCATCATCTGTAGTGTACACTCGGCCCCTACCCTCTGTTTCCCCTTCAGCAGAGCACCACTTCTGTCCATAGATCTTCAGCCAGAACAAACGAACAAACGGCTTGGGTATAATTCAACCAGTAGAGGCAGAAAGTGCTGTGAACTTTTAAAGCATTTTCACAACAAAAATGCACATTTCAAATTGGAAATTTCTGTAAGATAAGATAAAGCCCATAGTGTTCTTTTATTGATGCACTATGCAATGCAATTTTTATACTCTCATATCTCCTGTAATAGAAAATATGACCTGAAGCTACACATAACACCAGTATTTGGAACCATTACAGGCCTTAGTAAAGTGTATTATGCCTTGGTGATGCATTCAGAAGAAATCCAAAAGCATATAAATCTAACTATTGCCCTTAAACTACACCTTTGGGTGAGATTTCAAGTTTTCAGAATCTGAATGTTTCTTAGCAGGTTAGAATTTTAGAACCATTGGCTATTTCTCAAATGAATATTTGACCTCTCCCCAGATGGGAGCTTGAAGGGATAAGAGAAGATCATAAAGATGGAAAAACTATTTTTATAAGTGAGGCATCATAATAATATTAAAGAATATAATCTTTTATGCATACATAAGCATGTCATGCACGTACATATACAAAAGCCTTTTATCAAGCTTGCTTTCTTTCTGTTGATTTACTTTTCTAACATTATATTTTACCATTGGTAGGTTAAATATGTATTAATTTGTTTTCTGTATTATTCACATACTAATTGACATATAATAGGTGTTTTATAAATATCTATTAATAATGACACGATGGATACAGAAGAAAACTATGTTACTTTCTCTTATTCCATTACCATGTCACTCAGAACACATGCTTAATATCAATGTATTTTATTTTAAAGCATGTTGCCATTTCTTGTACCTACTATATTTCTGACACCTACTTGGTGCTTGTGAGGGCATAAATAAAAGAAAGTCGAGAAACTATCACTAATAGTTTTTCTGAAATCGCTCTTCTATTTAAGTCTCCATCATTTAAACTGTTGTCAGTGGAGAACTAATAAATACCACACTGTTATGTAATAAACAGAATATTCTGACTCTTTAGAGAAAATTTTTTTATTACCAGATGTATCTGTATTTTTCTTTTTTTAATATGATATAGCACATAGTATTAAATCATAGTTTTATTTATTTCCATGACTTATTCTATATTGAAATGTATGTTAATATATCACATGAATTGTAAATATTTGACTCATTTTTATGTAATTTTTTTAAAAGCAAGAAAAACAAATATTACTTACTAAAGATAGAGGAATATAATCATAGAGAAAATTATGAGTATAAGATAAATATATCATTAAAATAACTGCAATAAAGTTGCATAATTCAAGAAATTAATTTATCATTAAACAATATTTCTCAGCTTTCCCTTTCACTTTATCTTAAGATGCCATGTCCATATTTTGAAGTAAATATTTGAGTAGAGAAACACTTGAATGGCATCTTTAAATTAATTTTTAAAATTATTAAACATAATTTTAAAGCATGATTCTAAATTAAGTGATTATTGATAAAAGTAACTCAATTTTCAAATATATGACAAGTGATTTTAATATTGATAAAAATAAAGTCTCTCAAATAATAGAAAGGCTCCAAGAATTGCATTTTAAATGAATCATAAAAGTACATGTTTTCAAAGACGTGCTCATTATTACCCCTTCAATATCAATTATATTTTAAGCACGTCACTAAAAAATGTTGGTGTAATAATTATATTTTTTATCACCAATACAATAACAAGGAAATCATCATGTGCATGGCTAAAAATTGCAAAGTATGTTGTGGTTCTCAAAGTTTTGCACTACAGGCGTGAAACCTGTAAAGGGTTCCAAGTATGAGTCCTTTGTGTGTGCTTTCTTCACTCTACAACGTAGGTCAAGAAGAGGATGGGAGTTTAAAGAAAGAAAGGCTGAGGTGTAATGGCAGGTGTTTATAGTTATATCTTTTAGCTGTCACACTTGTACTAACCAAGATTTATATGAACCACTTTGAAATAATCAAAGAAATTTATTTACAACAGTAGAGGCAACAATTAAATTTGTGTATTCTTAAATCTAACTAATCATAGAAGATTTTTAGTGAGTCTAACTCTAATATTTCTTTATTATTTTGGGTCTTTTTATGTTGTCAGTGTCATTTTTTAAATTTTTTATTTTTTTTAAAGATGTGAAGTACAATTCAATATTAGGTATACAAGTGGTCATCGGACCGGTATTTTGGGCCTCCCTTTGATCCCCATTTTGTGTGGTTTGAGATCAGCTACCCTTACCCCAGCAGTATCCTGCTATTGCCAACCCCTTTCTTATAGTATTATGGTAAATGTTCAGGGTCTGCTTATGAGTGAGAATATGTGGTTTTCTGTTCTTTGCTTCTGTGATAGATCACTGAGTATGATAGACTCTACATCCATCCAAGTTGCAACAAAGTCCATGGGCTTGTCCTTCTTTATGACTGTGTAATATTCCGTTGTGTGTATGTATCACTTTTTTTTTTCCAGTCCAGTTTCGATGGGCAGCACAGTTGGTTACAAGTTTTTGCTGTTGCGAATAGTGCTGCAGTTAGCATGTATGGGCAGGTATATTTTTGGTAGAATGATTTTAGTTCCTCCGGGTGTATTTCCGGTAGGAGGATTGCTGGGTCATATGGAAGGTCAATTTCTAGTTCTTTTAGAAATCGCCACACTGTTTTCCATAGAGGAGGAACTAGTTTGCATTCCTACCAGCAGTGTAGAAGCGTTCCTTTTTCTCCACATCCTCACCAGTTGTTGTTTGTTTTATTAATGATGGCCATTCTTACCAGGGTTAGGTGGTATCACAATGCGGTTTTGATTTGCATTTCTCTGATGATTAGTGAGGCTCAGTACTTTTCATGTGTCTTTTGGCTACTCGTATATCTTCTTTTGAGAAGTGTCTATTCATGTCTTTGCTCACTTTTTAATGAGACTGGGTTTTTCTGTTTGATTTTTTTTATTCCCCTGTTGGCATGTTTGAGTTCCTTGTAGATCATGGATGTTGGGCCTTTGCCAGATACACAGTTGGCAAATATTTTTTACCATTCTATGGACTGTCACCCCGCTCTCTTGATGGCTTTGTTGTCTTTGCAGAAGTTTTTCAGTTTGATGAGGTACCACTTGTCTATCTTATCTTTTATGGCATGAGTACTTGGGATTTTGATCAGGAATGCGTTGCCAGTTCTAATTTTGATAAGGGTGTCTCCTGTATTTTCTAGGTTCTTATAGTTTGAGGTTTTACATTTAGGCCTTTAATTCATTTAGAGTTTATTTGTGTGTATGGTGATAAGTAGGGGTCCTGTTTCAATCCTCTGCATGTTGTCAGCCAGTTTTCCCAGTGCCATTTACTGAATAGGTTCTCCTCTCCCCAGAGGTTCGTGGTGAAGGCTTTGTGGAATATGAGTTGGTTGAGAAATTGAGGTTTTGCTTCCAGAATCTCTGTCCTGTTCTATTGGTCCATAGGCCTATTCTTGTACCAATATCAGGCTGTTTTGATTATTGCAGTCTTTTATCAAAGTTTAAAGTCTAGAACTGTGATGCCTTCTGCTTTGTTTCTTTTGCTGAGGATTGTTTTGACTTTTGTGAGTATGTATGTTTCCATATGAATTTCTGTATTGTAATTTCCACATCTGAAAAGAATGTTGTTCTTAATTTAATGGATATTGCATTGAATCTGTAGATTGCCTTTGGTAGGATGAACATCTTAACAATGTCGTTTCTTCCTATCCATTATCATGGAATATTTTTCCAGTTGTTTGTGTCATCTTGGATTTCTTTGAGCAGTGTTTTGTAGTTTTCATTGTAAATGTTTTCACTTCTCTGGTTATGAAGATGCTTTGGCATTTCATTTATTTTGTGGTTATTGTGAATGGGATTGTGCTTTTCATTTGGTTCACTGCCTACTTGTTGTTGGTGTATAAGAACACATCTGTCTTTTGCACATTTGTTTTGTACCCCAAGACTTTGCTGAAGTCCTTTATCAGTGAAAGCAGGGTTTTGACAGATTCTCTTGGGTTTTAAGGTATAGGATCATATCATCATCAAAGAGGGGTAACTTAACTTCTTCTTTTCCTATCTGGATACCCCTGTTTTTCTTCTCTTGTCTAATTGCTTTAGCTAGGACTTCCAACACAATGTTGAACAAGATGGTTGAGCATGGGTGGCCCTGTCTTGTTCCAGTTTTCAGGGGAAATGTTTCCAGTTTCTGTTCATTTAGCAATATGCTGACAGTGAGTTTATCGTAGATGGCACTTACTGTCTTGAGGTATGTTCCTTTCATACTCAGGTGCTTGAGGGTTTTTATCAAGAAGGGATGCTGGATTTTAGCAAAAGCTTTTTCTGCATCTAATGATATAATCATGTGGTTCTTGATTTTACATCTGTTGATATATTTAATTATATATATATGGTCTTGTGGATGTTGAACCAATACTGACTGCATCCTGGGGATGAAGCCTACTTGGTAATGGTAGGTGATTTTTGAGATGTATTGTCGGATCCAATTTGCTAGAATCTTGTTGAGGACTTTTGCATCTATTTTCATTAGGAATATTGCCCCATAGTTCTCTTTTTGTGTTGGATCTTTACCCGGTTTGGGTATCTGTGTGAGGTTGCTTCATAAAATGATTTGGGAGAATTCCATCTTTCTCAACTGCCTGGAATACTTTCAATAGAATTGGTATCAGCTCCTCCTTGTATGTTTTGTAGAATTTCACTGGAAAGCCTTCTGGTCCAAGGCTTTCATTTGTAGGTAGTTTTCTTATGACAGAGTCTTTCCCTGGGCTGTTATTGGTCTATTTACTGTCTCAATGTCTTCCTCTTTCAACCTTGGGAGGTTGTGCAGTGTCAGAGAGTCATCCATTTCATTTAGCTTATCATGTTTGTTTCTGTACAGGTATGCATAGTAATCTCTGATAATCTTTTGTATTTCTTTGGGGTCAGTTGTGATAAGATCTTTTGTATTTCTGATTGTGTTCATTTGGACCTTTTCTTGGTCATTCTGGCTAGGAGTCTTGTTTATTTTTTCAAAGAACCAACTTTTTGTCTTGTTGACTCTTTTCCTATAATATTTCTGTCTTCTGAATCCCATATTTGAGGTCTTATTTTGGTAATCTGGCTTTTTCTGCTAAAGTTAGGGCTTTGCTGGTCTTGCCTTTCCAGCTCCCTTACATGATTTGTTAGGCTGTTAAGTTGTGATCTTTCCATTTTATTGATATGTGTTCATAGAGATATAAATTCCCCTTTTAGAAGTGTTTTCATAGCATCTCAGAGCTCAGGATGTTTCTTTGTTTTCACTTGTTTCCAGGAATCTTTTAATTTCTGTTTTGATTTCTGTCTTGGCCCAGTAGTTGCTCAGCATCATGCTGTTTGTTACCTATGTCTTTGTGGGTTTTGGGGAAATTTTGTTCGTGTTAATATATATATTTTTTTCCATTC
>CAUYQG010020270.1:0-24882 GCA_963574415.1 Tarsius wallacei | reverse complement strand
CAAACAGAAATCAGAGACTCTCATAGAATTTTGCATTTCCATGCTATTTTTCTTAACCAAAGTTTGTCCCAGCAGTTTTCAAATAATCAATTACCAAAAAGTGGATTATTTTAGCTGATACCTAATGTAATTGATACATCTACATGAATTTGAATATATCAATGATAGACTTTTAGTGTTGTTAATAAATATGGCCTATTTATTTTTAAGCAACTTTGATAAGAACACCTGCCAATTATGTGGATTTGTACATTTTAAAGGTCTAAGTAAGACATTCACTGTTACGATAGATCCTATTCTGATAATGAAAAAATCAGGGGGAAACATCAATATTTCCTTTCATGTAATTCTTGCTGTGAAAATGGGTCACAAAATGGTTTTAAAATTGAGAACCTACTGTATTGGAACAAAAGTTAAATTTTAGCATTAGTAAATATTTTTATTGGGAAAATATATTATTTTGATGAAATCAATTGAACATATATGAAACTCATCATCGACTTTTATGTTAAAACAGTAATATTTTGGTCTGAAAAATCAACCACAGCAAGAACACTGTGTACTACCAACTGTTGTTAGTATCATTTTATACAGTAAGGTTAAGAGAGTTTCTGGCTGGGTTTGGTGGCTCAGCCTGTAATCCCGCGCTTTGGGAGGCCTAGGTGAGTGGATTGCCTGAGCCCGCAGGTTCGAGACCTGCCTGGGCAACTTGGCGAGACCTCATCTCTACAATAAATCAAAAAATTAGCTGGGCGTGGTAGTACGTGCCTGTAGTTCCAGCTACTTTGAAGCCTGAGGCGGAAGGATCGCCGGAGCCCAGCACGTCGAGGCTGCGGTGGCTGAGAGCATGCCACTGCACTCCAGTCTGGGCGACAGAGTGAGACTTCAACTCAAAAAAAAAGAAAAAAAAAAGAGAGAGAGAGTTTCTAACACTTAAAATAGAGTGGTCAACCACAAGAAATATGTCCATTAAATGGACTGTTTAATTTAAGTATAGTTGAGAGATAATTTATTTTTAAGGAAAATGAAATGTATAAATTTGGCATATTAGGGCAATCTATGCTTATAAGAATATTTTCCCCTTAAATCCTAAAAAGGCTAACAACTGTCACATGAGATTTGATTCTAATTTCTTCTGCTTTTAATTGAAAATGAAAGTTGTGACACGTTTTAAAATCCTTTTTTTCATTTTAATTGCACCTGGGATTCATGGATATAAATTTCATTATGTTCTGAAATAATTACCCTCATTTAATGTCCTCTATACAATTCAATGTTAAATGGCTAAGTACTTCAAACTACTTCACTCATATTTATACCAATGTATGTCTTCATTAGGACCCAAAATTTAGATGAGAAATTGATTATAACTAAACCTTTATCCTAAAAGTTTATTGTTCATATAGATGAAGGTCCAAAGAGACACACAGGATTTGGGGCCCTTATACCTTGAATTTTAAACATAACTTTGTTTCAAAACTTAAGAGTTAGTCTGTTTCCTTCTGGTTACATACACAGACACACAATCAATAAATAAATGAGTAAGTGACTGAATGAGGCCATTCATCTATGTATTAATTAATTTCAAAGTTCTATCATAGGCCAGAAAACATTCTAGTTCCTAAAGAGATACTGATGAATAAGATAGACTATGTCCACCTCTTGGTGTGGGAAAGACAGCAGATACTTTAAACAAAGTAGCTTTGTAGCTAGTGTATTAAAGTGACAGAGAATGACAATAGTAAGAGTTTTAGGTAAATGCTTCTTTGTATGAATTGGTCAGAGAAATGAGTCTGAAGATGATGCGCTTGGACTGAGACCCGAATGGCATTAAGAAGAAGCCATGAAGATCTAGAAAAAGAATGTGTCAGGCAGAGGACCAAGGCCTTGAGGCAGAAGCAAGCTTGAAGTATTCTGTGGTCAGAGGTAGCATAGTAGAAGAAGTAGAGAGGTTGCAAGGCCTGCAGAAGAGTGGCATGATCTGGTTTACGTTTTTAAAAGAATACCCCTCCTACTATGTAAGGACTAGAGAGAAAATAAAGGAAAAGGCAAATACAGAATCCCCCAGTGAACATATGGTGGCTAGGATCCAAAGGAAATATTAAAAAGGGCATTCATTTCAGATTATTAAGGGTAAATTACAGGATTTAGTGCTGGACTAGATAGAGGGATAAAAGGGTGATTGTTCTCTTTGAGAACAATTGAGAACCGACATCCACAGATGTTTTTTGAAAGACCCAGGGAATCAAAGGACATCTATAAACCTGTACATCAAAGAGTTTAGTATGTAGTGAAGGAAACTGACTGAAAACTAACAACTTCAGAACTCTGCAATATGCTCTGAAAATGCAATGCCAAGGGATCAGATGGAAATCAGAAAGGGACTCATAAACAGGTATGGGGAGAGAGTGAGATCCAGGACAATGACAGTGCTTCTCCATGGATCAGTACTAAAGTATCTATTTTTTTTGTTTGTTTTAATTTCCAGTCCATCGTGGACAGATGTTTTTGTAAAATAAAATACAAATGAATTACTAGAAAAATAAAGTGAAAAAAGTCATAAACATAAATACCCACTTTTTAAACTATTAGATTCAGCATACATAAAATTATATTTCAGTAAAAATATGAGGACAAACATAACACTGGATAAAAGGAAAATAATTACCAAGGTCAATCACATTGTCATTGAAAGCATGTGTATAAGTAGTAAGAAAAAGAATGGCTATTATGCTTGTTTTGTAGTCATAACAAAACCAAAATTTATGAGTGAAATAGCAATTCCCCATTCTAACTGCAATCAGTATGCTCTGAAAGAACACTGTGGATTTCAATAGCTAGTATTTAATGTGCCAAGTGTGCCTTTTTTGTTGTTAACTTTTCTGATCTAGATTAGATTGATGGAAATACCACTTTCAGGGAGTAACATGTATTTAAACTGTTTTATGTTTTGTTTAATACACTCAGAGTAGAGAAATCAGTTTCACAGAAGAAAATTGATGGGAATGGAAGAAGTTATTTTAAAGCAATTCCAGAATGCCACAAGTATTCAATTTTATTTTTTATTCACAAGGGAGCACGTGATGCCCTGTTTGTGTTAATATTTCATTAGTAAACAGTTCTACTGATTAATTTGGCAAAGTACAGGTAAATTTAATTTATCTTTTGATAAAGGAAAACAATTATTCATCTCATATACTTTAGGTTACAATTAACAAACATATTAAAATATCACATATTTAACATTACCTTCTTATGCATGACTTGTGTGCAACTTACACCAAGTATTTCTCACCTAGTGGATTTGGAAGCAACACAGAGCTATACCCTGTTCAAAAATATAGTCCACTGATCTTGATAACTTAACAATGTCAAAATGTCATAAAATTTCTAAACTTCTGTAGTTATCTCGTCACAGAAACAAATAGTTTATCAATAATACTTTGAGTAGCACTAATCTATAAAAATTCTGAATTCCATTATGCTCAGGCAAGGATGAATTATACATCCTTGGTAACTTATATGTAAACATTTAAGAAAGAATATTTATAAATCCAAAATTGTGTGGAGGAAAATCTCCAACACTTCTTTTTTTTTTTTTGAGTTGGAGTCTCACTCTGTCACCCAGACTGGAGTGCAGTGGCCGCTCCTGGCCACCGCAGCCTCGACCTGCTGGACTCCAGCGATCCTTCCGCCTCAGCCTTCCAAGTAGCTGGAACTACAGGCGCGCGCTACCACACCTGGCTAGTTTTTGATTTATTGTAGAGATGAGGTCTCACCAAGTTGCCCAGGCAAGTCTTGAACCCACAGGCTCAGGCAATCCACTCACCTCAGCCTCCCAAAGCGCGGGATTACAGGCTGAGTCACCGAGACCGGCTTCCAACACTTCTTTTTAAAACAGTGTTTCTCTTCACTTCTTATTAAAATGTAATATATTCACGAAAGTTAAATATTAAAAGTCAAAAGAATAAAATCTCAAGCTAAAATCTATTACAGACACTTCAACAGTAGAATAAGCAAATAGACAAATGAAATTGAGAAATTTAGTCAACTTGCATAGGATGTTTCTACATAAATATGCATGTCTGACATGCTTGAGTGGATTTCTTTCCCCACTTAACCATTAACTTGGTTAAGCACAAACATAACCTAAAATCGAATTAATACGAGTCTAACTTTGAAATAACATTGAAAAAAGTCTAGAAGGATATGTACCAAAATATTAACAATATTTAGTTCAGGGTTGTGAAATTACAAGAAATACTTTTTAGTTTAGAATTTTTCAGTGCCTTTCAAAATTTTGACATTACTAGGAATCAACACACACACACACACACACACACACACACACACACAAATAATCTTAACATTCAAAAATAGGCTATGCTATTTGACCTATATAATAAGCATAGTCAGTTTAATAAGGCTCTGCCTTGGAAAAGACATATGAGGGGGGACCCCCAAAAAACTATAATCATATTTTGGAGAGTGGCATCTTTGTAGTACACTCTGAATTTGTTCCTCCAGATCACATAGTCAACCAAAGTTGTTTTTTTGGTGTGTGTGTGTGTGTTTATATTGGAAACGATAGTTTATTTAGAAAGAAAATGAGAGAGAGAGAGGAGATTTACCTCCCGAAGATAGGGGAGGGTGCCAAAGCTTAGGAAACCCAGCTTGGCCATGGCCCAATGAACATATGACCTGGTGCTTAGCAAAAACAATGGCCCAAAGTTTTTATCTGGAAGTTTTGAGAAAGTTGCATCACAATTTGCAGGATAAGTGTCTGGCATTGTGGCAAACAGGTGACTGATTCCTCTACCATTAAAATGCACCTGCCCATCCCATGCTGAGTGTTCAGCAGCTAGTGACCAAAAATGACATGACCCCCATGCCCCACTCTCCCTAATCACCCCATCTCACCCCAAGTGCCTTCTTTGTTTCCCTGAATGAAAAAAGTCCTCAAAGGGAAATGTTTTGCCGATATGCAAGAGGTGAACAAAACAAATGGCAGAAACACTAAAAAGCATCCAAATCAACAAGTTCAAAAACTGAGTAATGGAAAAGCATCTCAAAAGGTATATTGCATCAAGCGGAGAGTACTTTGAAGGTGACAGAAGTTTAAACATGTAACAGTAAATACACAATTTTTAATAAATAAATTTAAGGGGTTTCGGGGTCCAATCTCATATTAGACATGAACACTTGATAACGCTAAATCATTTTTTTGTTGTTCTTCAAAAGTCACAATAAATAAAATGAAAGAGTTCCTGAAATCAATTCTTAGCTTTTTATTTCTTTGTCCACTAGACCAAAAATGGATCATTATTTTCAGATATTGGTACTCTGTAAAGCATATAATTATAATCAGGATAGTTTAAATCAAAAGTTTGTTATCTGTAACCCATTTTTCTTAAATGAATAATTCCCACGATAGACATGTGGTTATTGTTACAAAGGAAAGACCCAGACAAATGTCTACACGTTGGTGTGTGTGATATTCTCTTGCAAATATAAACAAATGAGCAAGATAAAAAAATACTGATAAGAAGACTAGTCATAAAAGTGTCTTTGTTTTCTCTGAATTTTCTAACAAATAAGTTTTTGAGTGACTGAAATTCTTTTCATGGACACTATAGCCTTTCTTCTGATAAGTGTTCAGTTATCCATCACCTCCCACCTTGTGTTTTACCTGTAACATAAGGCTACACATTCCTTAAGATTGTACTTTATTCTCTTTGAAAAATCCACAGTAGTTTGAATCATCCCTTATAGACAGCAGGCATTGTGTAAGTATATATATGTGTGTCTGAATGCATGTACAGATGGATGGATGGATAACTGGAAAAATATAGATGTTGGCTGGTTTTATTGTATCTGGGGATCATTTTTCCTAAAAAAAATATATATATGTATATATATACATATATATATATTTATATGGCACTTGATAGTATAAACTGCTAAGAATTATGATTTGGTTTATTTCTTAAATAAAATAAATCAAAATAATAAACATAGGACATGAAGCCACAAAGTAAATCAACAAATTTTCTGTACAAGCATACCAAAACAATGAAGGATACCTCTTAAAACTTGGGCTTAGCTCAGAAACAAGTGTCCTAGCTATTTATGACACTAACTTTCTATATTTTAAAATTAATATCTTTTTTGTAAGTATTTAGTGAAATCTGGGTTAACAAAGTGTAATGCTAAAACCTGTCAAATTAAGAAGGCTTGCCAAAGGTTCTGATCTAGACAAACATTTTGCTTAGTACTACTGAAGTATCTAAAATAGTTTCTGGTTTAAGATTTTACCTTTGACTCTTTTTCACTTATAGTATTTGACTGTTAAAAATCGGTTACTGTCATATCTAAGATTGCAATCAAGAAATCTGTATTAAATACATTAAGAGGCTTCCTCTCACCCTATTTTGAATTCAAAGGTATTCTATTTTAAAAATTATATACAAGATTCTAAAACATTGTATCAAAATAGAGAATAGGAAATTGTGAGGATTAAATAAAAAAATATTTATTATTGAATACATGCATGATGTATTAATATAAAAATGCTTTGTAAACTATAAAGTAAAATATAAATGTTGTTATTTTTAGCAGCATGGTAATGCTGATCTCTGGTATTTGGACTACCTTTCTAACAATTTAAAAGATCGTTTCTTTCTAGATGAAGTTTCACCATATCACAACCAAAGAAAGAATTAGACTCTTTTTAGGCTTACCACTGAGTAATCAACTCCCTTTGGAAAAATGCTTTAGATTAATAATGAAAACATCTTAATAACTGAAATTATTACCCACTGAGTTGTCATCACCATAATGTTCTGAAACAGACAAATTTCCTACAATGAGAAAGATAGCCTTTTAACTGATATTCCTTAAGGAAGTTTTATTTTAATGTCATCATTCTTGATATGAAAGGGTCATTATTTCTTTTCCTTCCTTCTCTCCCTTCTTCCAGTCATCTTTCACTCCTTTTCTTTCTTCCTTTCTTCTCACTTCCTCACTTCCTCTGTCCTTTATTTTCTCTCCCCACCTGGCAATTATGTAAAACTACCAGCATTAAACATAAAAGGAATTTCCCATGTTCTCTCTCTCAAAATCCATGTACTCAATTGATAACATTTTACCCCCCTCCTTTGAAGAAAGTCTTCTGTCAACACTTGTAAAAACTGGATTTTCCATCCAAGAAAAGTAATAGGAAATTGTGCATTTAGTAGTGTGCAAGCGTAAAGGTTTGGGGGAGAGAGTTTAAATAAGCCATTTGCTCAAAAAGATCTCCATCGTCTATTCTGAAATTAAGTCTACAGTATATGTGGAAATTGGGTACTTTATTTTAAGTTGATAAAACATAACTTATGCTTAAATTGTGAGTTTGTTTTAAAATAGATTTAATGATTTTCCTCTATTACTTGCTATAACCACATACTATTTTATGGTCTTACTTGCTCAGTTGCTAGAGTTTTCAAAACATCTCATTATAAACCCTTTCAGAATAGAATAATGACAAAAAAAGTTGTTAGTTTAGAAATGTCATAGGAGCTGAGTAAATATTTAGAAAGGCATCTGGTACCTACAGTGATATTTTTCTAAATGCCTGTTTGATGAGGGTCCACACAGATGGCAGGTGTTCCTACAGAATGTCAGAGGGGGGAAATGAAACACTAATTGGTTCATTTTTGCACCAGGAGTGATAAATTCTGTAACACCATCAATTATGCCTATCAAAATGTCTTAAATTATTCATTGATCAGTGCAGGCATCTATAGACAGTGGCAGTCATTTAGAGCTTAGTCATATTGCATGATAATTCTATATTTTCTTAAATGCCTAGTTAAGTGTAATGGTTGTCTTATTGTTTGGGGAGAGTTAGTATATTAGCAGTATGCATTTGGCCAGGATTGTCTTCTAAATAAAGATTATTTATGAAGGACATATGGTTCTACTTCCAAAAGCCAAGATTATATAGTTCTGGGTATTTTTATCTTGAAAATAAATTCCATATGTTTAATCTATAATCTAGAGTACAAGTAAAAATGTTTGTGTAGTTATCACACCCTTCATCTGTACGTGCTTGTTTTATTAACTATGTGTGTTTGTGTTCATGTGTGTACCTATGATTATGTACATGCAGTGACCTATTATTCAGTTGCTAAAATATTGCATATGGATTTTTTTCAAAATAAAAGTAAATAAATATTTATGCCATAATACTGTTAAAAATCAAGTCATTAAATCCTAGCTGGCCGGGCTCAGTGGCTCAGCCTGTAACCCAAGCACTTTGGGAGGCGGAGGTGAGTGGATTGCCTGAGCCCGCGGGTTCGAGACCCGCCTGGGCAATTTAGCGAGACCTCGTCTCTACAATAAATCAAAATTGACCGGGCGTGGTAGCGCGCGCTTGTAATTTCAGCTGCTTGGAAGGCTGAGGTGGAAGGATCACCGGAGCCCAGCAGGGCGAGGATGCAGTGGCTGGGAGCGTGCCACTGCACTCCAGTCTGGGAGACAGAGTGAGACTCCAATTCAAAAAAAAAAAAAAATCATAGCTACCTTATGATTACAGCTCTATAAAAACAATGATAAAACCATGCAGAACAAAAGTAACAGGAAATCTATAAAGATGTTTTTTATAGTCGTTTGTAGTTAGAGGACTATGGGTTATTTCATAATTTCTTCAATTAGTTTTTAAGATTTTTCCATAATCAAAAAGCAATGCCTGGCATATGAATGCCTTGTGAGTGAGTCTCTGATTATCATGGGAGGATCAGATTTCTGAGTATCGACTTTTATTTTGTCACTTAATTAAGTATAGTGCAGTAGTTGTCAAAATATGGTGAACAATAAGAGTTACTGTAGCTGGTTGTATTCAGTAATTTTCAAGGATGATTCTAGTATACATGAGGGTATTCATTTTGTGCTGGCTTTATAATGTTTTATATTATAGATACATAATAGTCGAGGCTTCACCATATAAAGTAAGTTTGAACACAGTTTCAGGTACACAGTAGTATATTGAATAGAGTGGGTTTGACCAGGTAAATTGCTCTTCCTGTTTTATGCTAACATTGGTTTTTTTGCTCTTCCAAAATGAGTTAATTTTTCTATAATTCTCACCTGTTAAATTTTTTCCTATCTTCTGCTTTTTTGTTTTGCCTCGGAAAATTTGTTTACTATTTTGTTTAATGGAGAAAATGATATCTGTGTTTTATCATTTATTTGAGAATTTGAATTAATATGTGTTAATGCTTATTAAAAGAATAGGACCTGGCATACAGGAGGCATTCCATAATTGGTGGATCTTATTGTTATTTAAGTACTATAACTAATGGACTAATTAATTTTGTGATGCATATCAATTAGTGTGTTACAGACTTTATTCCACCCAATTTGAATATTTGCTTTTGCTAGATATGGGTGCCAGATATGGTTAAGTATTGGCAACTGTGGGGGTGATCAAAGTAGAAGAGCCTCCTTATAGAGTTTATAATCTAGTCAGGAAAAATATCATTATCTGGTTTCTAACTAATGTGTTTAGATTAAGTGTTTGAATTTATTTTTTATTTACATACCTTTATATTGCTTCACTATATCATTGACTAGGCTGCCATTTTACTACTTTATGGAGGATTTACCCTCATCACTGTATTTTCCCTCTGACAGCTCTTTCAAGCATTTGATTGGAGGACTGGATGATGTTTCTAATAAAGCATATGAGGATGCAGAAGCTAAAGCAAAGTAAGTGACATTCTTTTATTTGGATTTAATCTTGATTAAAAATGATTTCAAATAGAAATAAGATCAAATATTTTGTTGGCTTAACAAAGCCCAACACCCTGACAGAAAGAAACTAAGTACTTGAAAGGAAAAAGAAGCAAACTGTTCAAGGTAATTATTACATAGCATGCTTAGTAAGTATGTCTCTCTAAACATGAAATCTTAATTTTTGGTGAAGATTATCTCAACAGGGGAAAGTGGTTAGTTTAAAGTTCAGTTTAAACAATTGAATGTAAACATGCTATTTATCTTATGGAAAATACTTTTTGAGCAAATGATGGTTGTAATCAATAGTTGTTTGTGAAATTGTATGAAAAATAATAAGGCTAGAAATATTTGCCCCTGCGAATTCTTCGTTACTTTACATTGAACTTTGATATTACTAATATGATAATGATATGAGAAGGTAAATATTCCATTAATTGTCATGTTGTATAAAGCATACAATTCTGTCTACAATAATAATTTGCTTTAAAACAAACCTTAATCTTTTCACAATAATTTGAAGTAACTTGAGATTCACTTTTCCTGAAAAATTTTAACATCACTTTAACAAACAGTAATCTATGTAATCTTCCACTTTTTAAAATGCAGTTTAGCACTTGACATCATACAACATTTCTGAAGGATTAAATTGACAAAATTAAGCATTAAATAAATAGTTCAGATCCATAATTTTTGGTTTTATAGTAACCTAAAAATCAAAGAAGTAAAATTTTATTTTGCCATGAGAATCCTGAAGATTGCCCTAGAATTAAAATATCAGAAACTATATTTCATGTTAACCTGAAAAAATTATGTTATTTTCAAAGTTATGTGAAAATATTCACAATTTCTCCTGTGTATATTTTGCTTTCGTCCTTCTGAACTTAAGAGAGACATTGATCACGCCCTGAGTTTGAATGCATGTAATGTCTCCACTAAGGTTTGCTCAGGAAGTTATACCAGTCAGTTGTAATGCCAGATTCCAGTAATTAGTGTTAATTGTTCCAGTTTTTTACAGTACGCTAAAATGCACATTAATACTCAGTTTAGACTTTAGTTTCTGGCATTAGTTCTAATCCCATTGAGGTGGCAAAGGAGGCCTTTGAAGATTTCTTGTCAGTTTTAAAAGTAATAAAATGCCCTATTATGAGTTTCATTCCTAGAAAAATATTTTGCTATATAGCAAAATTAATTTATCAGTTTATCTTTTCTTGAATATATATGTATGTTCAATTAAGAGTATTGCCAGATGTGGTGGTTCATGCCTAGAATCTCAGCACTTTGGGAGGCCAAGGTGGGAGAATTGCTTGCACCTAAGTGGTCAAGTCCAGCTTGGGTAACATAGCAAGACTCTGTCTTTACAAAACAATTTAAAAATTAGCTGTGCATGGTTACATGCATCTGTTGTTCCAGCTACTCAGGAGACTGAGGCAGGATAACGTGAGCTAGAAGGGTGAGACTGTGATGAGCTGTGATCGTGCTACTGCATTCTAGCTTAGGCAATAGAGTAAAACCCCCAACTCAGAAAAAAAAAGAATATCATGAGTCATTACATAATAAATATCTTATTTATACAATTTATATATTTGCTATATTAATATGTATAATTTAATATATAATACAATGTATATAATTATGTTATATGATTATAATTGTATAATAGAAACCTGTATATAAATATATTACAAATTGGCTATATCCCTAAAAATTTATCTAAAGCCTGCTTGAGTAACTATTCTTAGAGTACTAGAAAAAGTCAAAGATCTTTATGCTTTTATCTCCAGTTCTACTGAGGTATAATTGTCAAATAAAAATTGAATACATTTAAAGTATATGTGATGATTTGATATATGTATATATTGTGAAATGATTACCACAATCAAGCTAATTAACACATCCGTAATCTCACAAGGTTGCTTTTGTGTAATGACACTTAAGGTCTCTTGCCTTCACAGATTTCAGCTGAGACAGATTTGTTTGAATTTTCTGTTTAATTAATACTAAACCCAGATAATGCAGAGCTCACATTTTTTAATATTGATTATTATTTAGAAAATGGTAATAACTTGATGAAAAAATATCTAAAATCTTTGATCCAAATTCTAGTGAGATTGATAACGACTTTTGTTTCTAAAAAATGTCAAATAAATAAATAAGTAAATAAATGCTGTAGGAATTATTGTATTGTTGTGCCTTTTACACTGTTAGCACTTTATAGTCTTCTAAAACTTGATTAATATCTGAAGACTTCTGAAGTTGAAGGTATCTCTTAATTAAGTGTCCTGTCACTCAGAGAAGGCAAGCTGTGAATTATTCCCTAGGGAAAGCTTTCTAGTTGAACTAACAAGTTTAAACCTCTATTTATATTAGCATTGTTGTCTCTCTCTATTGAATTTCTTCCCCTTGAGGACTTTGTACCTTCACTTTGTATTTAAGGGATTTTTTTAAGGGTTTGCCAATATTGCGAAGACCAGGAGCAGACTCGTATGTGTCTAAACTCTAGAATAATTCTGTTAATACCTCTAAATTTCTATACAGATTATAAATCTGGACCACTTAGAACTCTACTTTGTAAGCTTTATTTTGCAAGATCTTCATGATGTTTTGCAAAATCCATGGCAGATTAGATAAGTCTTTCTTAAAATGCAACTAAAATGATTATGTTATTTATCTATATAAAATCAATGTTGGTATTGTCTCAATAACTACATCTAATTGCATAAGAAGAGAAAAAAGATAGAACTGTAAAGATTGATTCAGCTGAGACATCTGAAGTTTCAAGTGTGAGAAACTCCTTAGCCGTTAGCATAATCAGGCTCAATGACAGAAAGATTCCACATGGAATGATTACCTACATCAAATGATTCCAAATATTGCTATTTGACCCATCGATTTGATAGATTTAATTTAGCCATTATATTTATGCTTTTTTCCCCAGTTATATGAAAGTATAATTGACTATTCCTTTGATATTGTTGAGTTTTATTCCTAGAGGATTTTTTTGTTTATATAGCAAAATTTATATTTATAATTTATGTAAACTTATCTTTTCTTGAATATGTATATGTGTGTGTATATATATTCAATTAAGAGTATCATGAGTCATTACATACAAGACAATCATTTCAAAGAAACCACACTAAGCATTAGGCTCAGGTAGCTAAGGTCTAGAAAGATTGATGCGATAAATATTCCAGTGGAAGTGGTTCTCAAAACTCCTCTGTTGCAGGATATATGCCCTCAGCTTGTCTCATGAGATATATTTTCTACAAAAGATAATTATTCTTGGCAGAAATTTTCCCTTTATGGCATGTTTAAGCTTCTCTTGATTGCTGCTAATTATTCACTGAGGACTTCTCTTTTTAAAATATAAAGTTATCATCACAACGATATTAAAGGAGACAACATCAAATTAAAATTAAGAATCATTAAACCTTATTTGGAGCAGAAAATAGCCTGTGTGATAAAAGGTACATATTATCTTCCTTTGATAATATGTACTCAAAATTACTATTTTTACTGTGTATTCTAAGAATAAGTTATGATCATTATTGGGTTAACACTATTTGGGTATATATTCCTATCTTCTTATTTAAGGCTTATTTTGTAAAATGTATACCCATCCAGAAATATAAAGAAAATTTTAATATTTGAAATATTTTCAAGTTATATCATCATTGATGTCTTAATTGCTGTATACTGTTCTCAGTAATTATAGGCAAAACTGTTCTTTCTTCAAATAAAGAAGCCTAAATATGTATATGTAGATATATATTTCAACTTAGCTTGCTAATTTTAATACTGTATTATAAACATCTTCAATATAAAAGTTTCACTCCTATAAGGTGATACACTTATACCAGATTAGGGCCAAACAGAAGGTGAACAAAAAATAAACAGTGCCTTAATGATTTCTATTTTTGTTAAAATGTACCTTCACTTTTTATGGAATAATATGGCAAAATAGAGAAAGAAAACAGTCTAAGCAAAGCACAACTGCTATTACCTAACTCTGTGTTTTCCAATTGTACTTGTAGTACATTTACAATTTTATATCTTGCTTTTCTTTCATTTAGCATTGTCATATTAAAAACATTTATGATACTATTATATACTCCATAAACATAATGGTGTCTGATCACAAAATGAATGGAAACCTAGGATTCTAGACTGATTCAAGTTATAGCCTTGTTGATTCAACTTAGTTTACTTTCAAAGAGAAGCTCTCAATAACTTCTTAAGGAAAAACAACAACAACAACAATAGCACCTTCAAATAAGTACCACCTCACAGCGCTTTCCAAATTATTTTATGTCATGGCATTAATAGGAAATGGGTACAGAGTATTGTACCGATTGGTTCAGCTGCCTTAGGCTCTATCCTGCAGTCTTGAAGCTGAAGGGACCCATACCTAAGCCCTTCAATTGGGAAGCTCTGACAACTATATGAATATAGGTTTATAAACACATTAGTTATTATCTAAATTATGACACCCAGTATTATTCTTCATAAGGAACTCAGTCTCATGTCAAAATCTATGTAAAGCTTCCAAGAGAGTGTGGTCATGTTTTTTAATCTCTTGGTACACATACAGATTTAAAGACTTCCTGCAATGATTCTGCAGCTCCTTATGCATCAGCACACCCATGTTCATACACTTCTTCATATGCTTTTGTTTATTCAACAAATATTTTCTATGTGCCTACAAAATTCTGCATATATAATAGTCAATAAAATAGAAATACTCCCTGCCTTCATGAGCTGAACTTATGGTCCAGAAGGAGACATACTAGTCATTCTGTGAAGACTTCCTTGAGAATGTGACATTTTAACTAGAGTTGACCTGAATTCTCGAGAATTAGCTGGTACTGGCTAGGCAAGAATTAGCTGATATTAGCTAGGCAAAAATTATGGAGGACATTCTAGACAAGGAAACAGCATGTAAAAAGTCCATGTTTAAGGAACCAAAGAACAACACATCTGGGACCTAGAACATAAGAAAGATATCATAAAGGAGAGAATTGTAGAAACCAAATCTTGAAAGTCTTTGTAGGCCATAGTAAGAAACTAGGGAAATTAAGTTTCTAAGGTGCCAAGTTAGTCTGCAGCCATCACCCTAAATAAAACGAATCTCTTCTAAGGTGTCAAATGAGTTGTGTTGGTTTATATTATTAAGTGGGCACTTTTTTTCTCTGTGATTGGAGGAGTATAAAGTAAAAGCAGGGAATAATTAGAATATTTCTCAAGTTAAAGTTGATGGTAGACAGGACTAGAGCAATAAAATAGTGTAAGTTGAGAAAAGCATTTAAAAGTTATTTAGGCAGCAAAGCCAATAGGTTTTCTTCAGGAAATAAATATAGGGAGTGAAAGGAAGAAAAGCCACGGACAAGGAAAGAAGGAATGTTGGTTTGAAAATTAGAGAGAGGTAATGGAATTCACTAAGAAAAAGAATGATTGTATGGTTATCAGGCTTGGAGAATAGGGTGATCATGAATTGAATTTTGGACAAGTTAAATATTAGGTAGATTTAAGACATGGTTAGGCAAGTCTGGAACTCAGAGAAGAGTTTGGTATCAACTTGACAATTATGAACACTTAGATAGTAGGTGGTAATTGAAGTTGTGGATAAGATAGAAAATAGAGAATGAAAGAAGCATGTCAATGAGAATTGATTTTGGAGAAATGCTAGTATTTAAAAGTTAGAGTAAAAAGAATTCATCACAAAAACAAAAAGACTGAGAAGGAGAGATGAAAGGTAGAAGGAATATCAGATGCACATGGCATCCCAGAAGCCAAGAACAGTGTCTTAAATTGTTCAGGCTGCCATATCCATAAGCTGAGTGGCTTTTAAACAACATAAATTTATTTCTCACAGTTCTGGAGTCTGGAAAGTCCAAGACCAAGCAACTAGCAGATTCAGTGTCTTTCCATTTCCTGGATTATGGACAGCTGTCTTTTCACTATAAACTCACAGGGCAGAAGGGACAAATGAGTTTTCTTTTAAAAGGAAACAAACCCCATTCATGAGAGATAACATAATCTGCCCTCTGAGCACAAAGAGTTAGGACAAACTAAGAAAAGAGAACCAGATTTGTCAAAAACTGATCTTGGAATCACCATCTTGTCCTGCCCTACTTTCCTTACCAGGTACCTAAATTTGTTCACTTACTCTTTGCCTTGTTCCAAAAAAGAACATTTATAATAAATGCACATAATATAGAAAGAAATAATTAAAAGTAAACAAGTTGTAACTATGGTAGCAAATCAAAAATAAGGCTAGTATGCAAAGCAGGGCACTTACCATCAGCACACAACATGAGAGAAATGTGCAAAAACATTTAAGGACACAGGGCTGGCTCTGAATTAATGCCACTAATGAAGTACTACAGTCACCCTTGCTCTATTTCTCCAACTCTTTGCAAGGACTATAGAGAATATTGCTTGCCTGTGGACCATTGGCTTTCAATGGAATCATCTATAAATATATTTTACTCCTATTTCTATAATTAGTCCTCATTGATGTAAAGCTCTCCTGTTTACAAATTTATTTGCAAAGGAACAAAGTCTGTCTGATATTTTTCAGGATTACTTTTGGTGGTGAGCTTTGTTGTTTGACACAATGTGACAGCAGTAAAATATGTTCTCTCATTACATTTCATTAGTAAAGACAACCCTTTAGTTACTCCAATTGACTCACAGAGAGAACTGCCAGTGTTGCTTAGACCTTTGAAAATTCACTTATCAACTGCCTCTCAAGGCACATGAGGCTACGCAAATCAGTACCAAGGTCCACATTGTTTGGTAACATCTTCTGAAATTTCCCAGGGTCATCTGGCATCTAACAAAATGAGATTTTAAATGCACAGTGGAGTGCACAGGGGTTTGCTCTTTTGAGCACACTGGCTTTGAAATGTGGATCTTTCTTATTAGCGCTTTTCTGCCAGGCACTTAGTAAAGATCTTGATATTCTCACAATCTTATCAACCATTTACTTAAAACAACTTGTTCTTGATCTAAGCAATTCTCAGGGAAATGAGTCTGGAAAATTGTTTTTCCCTCTATGGAAAGAATTCAAGTGAGCACTATTCTATTCTGAAATAGGAACTATAGGTCAATTAGATGGAAAAAAGAAAAAAACAAAAGCACTGAGAATGGAATTTTGAAATAACCCTCAAACCAGAATTAGAACTTGTTGACCACTTGGAGGGTGAGTAGTCAGAAGACAACCCCATTCTCCAGGCAATAAAAATTATTTTTCACTTTATTGCAGGGCAAAAGACAGAAGACAAACATTTTTCAGCAGTTAGACCTAAACTAATAGTTGTCTTTCAGCCTTTCAAGAGCTGTTTGCTTTTTAAATTCAGTACCTATAATCAGGCTAGAAAGACGTACATAACTGTTTCTAAGGCCACCAATGCTAATAGATCAACACTTCATTGTGATTTGTGATCACAGAGAGTATCAAAGTAAATTTTTATTTCAACAGCAGTGATACTGGTTACTCTTTTAAAAATTGATTTTCAGGATAAAACTAGTTGGCCTTGGATTGGAGCATTTTTTTTTTCTGTTTTATTAAAAATTTTAAAGCTCTCAAAGGCCGTTTGCTAATTTTATCTTTGCAGCGCTTATCTTTGAAGCTCCCTAGGTAGCAAGACTTCATAAATGTGAATCCCAGTATGTCCTTGCATGCAACCTTTTCTAATTGACAGAGGAGAGGACTAAAGATAATTGAAAATTCTAGTGCTGCTGACTTGCTTGGTAAAAACAGACAAGCCACTTGATTGCTGACTTCATTTCCTTCTTTTAAAAAGGAAAAAAAAAAAAAAACGGATTCCTTTCCACTATTGCTATATTTTTTAATGATAATAGAAAGCAACTTTCAAAACAAGAGCTCTTTAAATTCTATGGATAATTTGATCCCATATGGAAATTAACTCAGCCTTTCTAGAGCTCCAAACTTCCACAGAAATTACAGAAATTAGAGCAACCCAGTACATGTTTCTTTTCTGTGTGCTTGATGTTGAAGAACTATTTGTGATATGATGCTTTTTTAAGGCAGAAAGGAATAATACCTAGTGTATACTTTTGTGTAGTTTCCACCAAAAAATAATAATCTTTGGCTAAAATGCCTTTCTTTTCTTAAATTAAAGCAGTCTCTATCACTGGAGTGAAATAGCATTTAGCATAATTCTAAACCTGCTTTGCAGAGAAAGCAGAGACATTCTAGAGAAAAAACATAAATCTAGCGAGTAAGAGCAGGGCCAATGCTCAGTGCTCAAGTGCTCCCTCTAATGAGGCACTTAGTGACAACATTGCTGTGCTTCCCTATGTGAGCTTAAACAAGCACCTTAGCTCCCTGGGGCCTGTGTCCTAAACTGTGAAAATGGCAATTATGATATCCTTTCTAGTTATCAGCTTTAATCTTCTAGTTATCAGCCTTAATCTACAGAGGCTTAGAATCGTACACATTAACAAAACATTATTTTAGAAGCATAACTGCTTTTATATAAACAATATTTTTTGCCTTTGCTAATTTTCAATATTGAGTACTAAACTCTGATCTTTTTTTCTCTCTTGCCAAATTCCTAACTAAGGGAGGATGGGGAGTCACACCTACAAAGTCTCATCAGACAGATTTTCATGTATCCTATATAACGTGACTTACGTTTATAACATCATATAAACATAAAGAAATAAATCTAAATTATTTTATGACCCTGCAAAGCATTCTCTTGGGGAAATTTGTATCTGTATAGAATCCCCTTTCCAGGGATTCCCAGACTGCTCAAACCTTATAAAACCGTTACCACTTATGCTCTCTGAAGTCTGCCATTTAGAAAATCATCATTTCCTTTACTAATTTCAAAATTATTTAGACAAGAGCTTTCTACCAATTGCCAGTCAGAAACTCCTTCCTCTCTCCCATGACTCCCCCTGCTGCTTAGAGATACCTAGTCTTCTCAGCCTGAACCAATGTGAATCTCAGACATGTTGATTTATATTTTGCTTGTAACTTCTATCTCCCACCAAAATGTATAAAGCCAAGCTGTAATTCAGTCATTTGGGGCACATGTTCTCAGGACCTTTTAGTGTTCTACAGCAGGCCTAGGTCACACACATTTGGGTCAAAAAATCTTTTAAATATGTTACAGAGTTTGGCATCTTTCATCAACAATGTCTCTGTGGCTGTCAACAGAAAAGAGATTCTTAAGAATCATGGAGTAATATTTTTGGCCTGGAAATAATAGAATAATAATTAGTCCATGAATAATTTATTGACCTATTTTTTTAAAGGGTCACTAAGTTATATGTCCTCTTGTAGTATAAAAATATTTCTCTAAAGGTACTAACTTGATTCAAAATATTTGTGTCAAAAATAGTGCCGTTTTGCTTGAAGTATGTTTTGATAATTCATAGTAGTTAACCAAATTAGCCTTTAGAAATGGCATTTTTCATTTTCATCATTATACATACAATTTTCTCTTTCTACTATGACATTTAGATATGATAATAAGCCATACTATCTTTCAATAAAATGCCATAGGAAAATTATAGAGTACCTTTGAAACTGGAAAATGTTACAATAATATTTCCCCATGAATCCTTCTAGAAAAAAGTGATTTTTAAATAATGAATTTAAATGGCCACATAAATCATTCTGATGCAATTAACATCATATGTCATATTAGTTTATGTCTTTAAATTGTTATTTGAGGGAGATGAGATATGAAAGTGAAGCATGACTTGTGCTAAGAGATATGTACGTGTACCATATCCCTTTCCTACAGTGCATAACTTGCAAGCATTGGCCAAGCATGGTAGCTCACACCTGTAAACTAGCCTAGGCAACATAGCGAGACCTTGCCTCTACAAAAATTTTTTTAAAAAGGTGGCATGGTGGTCCAAGCCACTTGGGAGACTGAAAGGGAAGGATCACCGGAGCCCAGGGTGGTGAAGAGATGAAACATTTATAAACAGGTGTTGCTTTTCTGAGTAACAGCATGAACTAGGAGAGTGTATAATTCCCTTTCTTCAGGCAGTTGTTGACATACACGTTAATTAATATTAATATTCTCCTTTGCTCTGACACAAGTGATCAGAACAATAACTTCATGTGCCAATGAATAGAGGGGAGCAGAGGAGTTCAAGGAAACAAGACTATTGGAGAGGCATTTAATTACGTATCCAGATGTGATCACTGTAACTTCATTTTTTAAAAACCAATTATACAATGTAAAGCTATAGCATTAAAAATAATTGCATTATACAGGTTATATTTTTCCAGCATATTAACTTAACTATATATTGCATTCATGAGCCACACAAAAAAAATCAAAAAAGTCAAAAAAAAAATGCTTCTTCCTCTAAAAAGTACACATATCCTCCACAATCAAATAGATAATGTTCGCAAACAGAAAAACCTTACTTCATTGTTCCTTAGTATGACCAAAAACAAGACACATTATCTGCTTTATATAAATTCCCCTTTTTCTACATTGTTATGTAAATGAATCTATAGTATCTTTAATAGACAACTAACAATTATGCATATTTATGGAGTATATAATGATGTTTTAATACATATATGGACAATGATCAGATCAGGCTAATTAGTATATCCATCATCTTTAACATATATCATTTCTTTGTGTTGGAAACATTCAACATCTTCCTTCCAGCTACTTGAAACTATATAATATATTATTGTTAGCTATAGTTATACTACAGTAGTTTGGAACAGTATAATTTATTACTCATACCTAGCTGTGATTTTATATCCTTTAACAAACTTTTCCCTATCTCCCTTTTTCCCCTACCCTTCTCAGCTTCTATTATCTCCTATCCTACTTTTGCTTTTATAAGAGCGAATTGTTTTGGCTTCCTAGCTAATTTCATTTAAAATAACTCCAGATCCATTCATACTGCCATGAAAGACAGGATTTAATTCTTTTTTTATGGATGAATAATATTCCATTGTGTATATTTACCACATTTTTCTTTATCCATTCAGCTGCTGTTGAACATTTAGGTTGATTTCATATTTTTTGCTGTTGTGACTAATATTGCAATAAATATGAGCATGTAAATGTCTTTTCGAGGCAAGGCTCCGTGACTCAGCCTGTAATCCCAGCACTTTGGGAGGCCAAGGCAAATGGATTGTCTGAGCCTGTAGGTTCGAGAACAGCCCAGGCAACTTGGCGAGACCTTATCTCTACAATAAATCAAAAATTAGCTGGATGTGATAGCACACACCTATAGTTCCGGATATGTGAAAGGCTGAGGTGGAAGAATTGCCAGAGCCCAGCAGGTAGACGGTGGGGTGAACGTGAGCATGCCATTGCACTCCAGCCTGGGCAATGGAGTGAGACTCCAACTCAAAAAAAAAAAAAAATGTCTTTTTGATATACTATCTTTTTTTTGGATTAATGTCCAGTAGTGATATTGCTGGATCATATACTAGTTTTGTTTGTCATTTTTTGAGGAACTGCCATATGGCAGTACTAGTTGACATTCCCACCAACACTGTTTGAGTTCCCTTTCTGCATATCCTCACCAATGTTAGTTACTTTTTGTCATTTTGATAATAGACATCCTAACTGGAATGAGACCATGCCACATTGTGGTTTTGATTTGCATTTCTCTGATGATTAGTGATATTGTACATTTTTTTCATATATTTGTTAGCCGTTTGTATGTCTTCTTTTCAGAAATGTCTGCTAAGTTTATTTGCCCATTGGATTATTTATTTGTTTGTTTGTTTGTTTATTTATTGTTGTTGAGATGTTTGAGTTCTTTGTTTATTCTAGATATGAATTCCCTGTTAAATTGATAGTTCTCGAATATTTTCTTCAATTCTATAGGTTGTCTTTTCACTCTGTTGTTTGTTTATTTGCTGTGAGGAAGCTTTTTGATATATTCCGTCTGTTTATTTTTGCTTTTGTTGCCTATACCTTTGGGGTCTCTTTAGTCATAAAATCTTTTCCCAGATCAATTTTCTGAAGTGTTTCCCCTGTTATCTTCTAGAGTTTGGTAGTTTGGGGTCTTATATATAGGTATTTGCTCCAATCCAAGGTGATTTTTATATAGGGTAAAAGGTGGAAGTTTAATTTTGTTATTCTGCATATTGGTATTTTTTTCCTGGTATTTATTGAGTTGTTCTATTTCCAATGAGTGTTCATGGTGCCTTTGTCAAAAACCAATTGACTATAGATACATGGATTAATTCCTGGCCCTTCTATTTTGTTCCATTGGTCTATGTGTCTGTTTTTATGACATCTTCATGCTGTTTTGGTTATAACAGCTTTGTAGTATATTTGGTAGTGCGATGCCTCCAGTTTTATTTTTTTATTCAGGATTGCTTTGGCTATTTGAGGTCTTTTGTGATTTCATACACAGAAGATTTGTTTTCTATTTATGTGAATAAAGTCATTGCCATATTAATAGGGATTGCATTGAATCTGTAGATTTACTTGACTGATATGGTCATTTCAACAATATTAATTTTGCTGATCCATCAATCTGGGATGTTTTTCAACTTATTTGTTTTGTATCCTCCTCATCAATGGCTGCTTTTATCAGAGATTTTCCCTGCAGAGGTCTTTTCACCTTCTTGGTTAAATGTATTCCTTGGTATTTTATTTCATTTGTGTAGGTATGGAAATGGGATTGCCTTCTTGATTTGTTTCTCAACTAGTTCATTGTTTGTATATAGAATCACTTATTTTTATGTGTTGATTTTATACCTTGCAACTTTACTGAATTTGTTTATCAGTTCTCAGAGTTTTTGATGGAGTCTTTAGATTTTTCTGTGTATATAAGATCATTTCATCTGCAAACAGGAAGAATTTGACTTCCTCCTTTTCAGTGTGGATGCTCTTTGTTTATCTTGCCTAATTATTCTGGTTAAGATGTTCAGTGCTATTTTCAATAAGAGTGGTGACAGCGGCATTCTTTAATTGTTCCAATTCTTGAAAGAAAAGCCTTCATCTTTTTCCTGTTCAATATGATATTAGTTGTCAGTCTGTAATATTTGACCTTTATTGTATTGAGGTAAGTTCCTTCTATACCTAATTTATTGGAAGTTTTTATTATGAAGACATGTTGAATCTTAGCAAATGCTTTTTCTGTATCTATTGAGATGATCATATGGTTTTGTCCTTCAATCCCACTTGATCAAAGTATATTATGTTTTTGACGTATTATTGGATTCAATTTGTTCATATTGTGTTGAGGACTTATGTCTATGTCTATTAGGGATATTGGCATGAAGTTTTATTTTTTTGTTGTGGTGTCTTTGTTGAGTTTTGATATCAGGCTTATACTTACCTCATAGAATGAGTTAGGAAGAGTACCCTCCACTTCAATTTATTTTAAATAGTTTGAGAATAATTGCTATTAGATTAGATCTTCTTTAAAGGGTAGGTAGAATTTAGTACTGAAGCCATTGTTGGGGCTTCTTTATGTTGGGAATATTTCTTACTCATTTGATCTTGTTACTTTTTCCTGGTCTGTTTAAGTTTTTTACTTCCTCTCGGTTTAATCTTGGTAGGTTGTGTGTGTCCAATAATTTATCTTTTTTTTTTTAGTTGTTAGAATTTATCGGTATGTAATTGTTCACAGTAATTTCTTATGATTCTTAGTATTTCTGAGGTATCTACTGTGATATCTCTCTTGTCATTTCTTTTTTTATTTATTAAGATCTTCCTTTTTTTCTTAGTATAGCTAATGACATGTTTATTTTGTTTATTTTTTCAAAACCCCAGCTTTTTTATTTGTTGCTCTTTTGCATTGCTTTTTAGTGTCAATTTTGTTGATTGGTGCTCTGATCATTATTGTTTCTTTTCTTATATTAATTTTGGGTTTTATTTATTTCTTTTTATTTTTTGCTTTTCTAGTCCCTTGAGAAATTGCTACTGTAGTTCTTTTTGTTATAGTTATTGCTGTAACCTTGTCTGGTTTTTGTATCAGGCTTATACTTGCCTCATAGAGTGAGTTATTTGAAATCTTTGTAGTTTTTTTTATATAGGCATTCATTGTTATTGCTTTTTTCCACTATTTTTGCTGTGTCCCATGGGTTTGGCTAAGTTGTGTTTCTATATTTATTTGTTTCAAGGAATTTTCCAATTTAATTCTTTTTTTAAACATTTTTTTTTAATTGTGGGGTACAGTTAAGGGTTAGGTATACAAATATACATCGTTCAGACACCCTTGTTGATAAGGGGTGTCTCCCTGTCCCCAGACAGATATTGACTACCATTAAACCCACTACCCTTCCCATTCCAACCCCCCCATAGTTACCCACCACTATCAATCCTTTTCTTATAGTGTTATGATAGATGTTCAAGGTCCTCTTATGAGTGAGAACATTTGATACTGAGATCTTTGTTTCTGTGAGAGATCACTCAGTATTATAGACTCTAGTTCCATCCAGGTTGCTGTGAAATTCACGATTTTGTTCTTTTTTATGGCTGCATAGTATTCCATTGTGTGTATGTACCACATTTTTTAAATCCAGTCCTCTTCTGATGGACAGCATGGTTGGTTCCAGGTTCTTGCTATTGTGAACAATGCTGCGATAAACATACGTGTGCAGCTATCTTTTTTATAGAGTGATTTGAGTTCATCAGGGTATATTCCCAATAGGGGGATTGCGGGGTCATATGGGAGGTCAATATTTAGAGCTTTTAGGAATCGCCACACTGCTTTCCACAGAGGTTGCACTAGTTTACACTCCCACCAACAGTGTAGTAGTGTTCCCTTTTCACCACATCCTCTCCAGCATCTGTTATTTTTTGAGTTATTGATAATTGCCATTTTGACTGGAGTTAGGTGGTATCTCAGTGTAGTTTTAATTTGCATCTCCTTGATGATTAGTGAGGTTGAACACTTCTTCATGTGTCTGTTGGCCGCTCAGATGTCTTCCTTTGAGAAGTGTCTGTTCATATCTTTTGCCCACTTTATAATGGAGTTGTTTGTTTTTTTCTTTTCAGCATGTTTGAGTTCCTTGTAGATCCAAGATGTTAGGCCTTTGTCAGACCTGGAGTTGGCAAATACTTTTTCCCAGTCTGTGGGCTGTCTCCCTGCTCTCTTGATGGTTTCTTTGGCTTT
>CAUYQG010020267.1:0-23382 GCA_963574415.1 Tarsius wallacei | reverse complement strand
CACTCACATTCAGGCTAATTATTGAAATGGGAGAGTTTGCCCCTGTCATGAGGTTCTTATAGAGTTGTTGTTGTTCCTGTTTGTTTGTTGTCTTTCTTTTGAATTTTGGGTTGATTCATGTGTGTTTTCAATCTTTTTCCTTCACTCTTGTGAAACACATTGTTTTCCTTTTTTCCCTTTCTTCTGTGTTTAATACTTTCGTAAGTGTTTCTTGTAGAACTGCTCTAGAGGCAGTGTAAGTTCTTAGGGATCAAATGTTTAGGAAAGATTTTAATTCTCTCTCACTGATGAAGCTTAGCTTAGCTGTGTAGGTTATTCCTAGTTGAAATTGTTCATCTTTGAGAACTTTGAAGATTGGGCTCCAAGCTCAAGAGAGAGAAGAGTAGGAGGGAAAAGAGACAGATGTACCAACTAACAAATGAAAAGAGACACAAATAAATAAAAGATTAAAAAAAAACCTAAAACATACAGGCAATCATACAAACCCACAGTCCAACAAAAACCTGCCTATTGATATACTCTTCCCATACACAAGTGTTTCTGCAGATAAATCTGTTGCTATTCTAATTGGTCTTTCCCAGTAGGTAGTCTGACCTTTTTCTCTTGCTGCCTTTAGGATTTTTTCTTTTATACCTACTTTGTTTAGGCGACTTGCTATGTGTCTAGGAGTTTGTCTTCCCATTTGTTGTCTTGCAGGGGTTCTCTGAATCTCTTGTGTTTGAATGGTCACATCACTGATGAGATGAGGGAAGTTTTCTTGAATAATTTTGTGGAATGTTTGTTCCAGGGTGGTCTCTGTCTCTCTTTCTGCCTCAAAAAGTCCAATTACTCTTAGGTTCGGCCTCTTGAAATAATTGCTCATCTCTTGAAGGTTTTGTTCTGTCTTTTTAAGCTTCTTTTCTGTTTTTGACAGTTTAGGTTAGTTCTATATTTTGGTTCTCAAGCTCTGAGATTCTTTCTTCTGTTTGGCTAATTCTGCTTTCCATGCTTATCAGTTTGTTATTTATTTCATTCACAGTATTCTTTACTGCTGTTATCTCAGTTATCAACTCCTTCCTATTTTCCTCTTGTCTCTCCTCAATTCTTTTTATTCTCTCTACTAATGTCTTGATATCTGGGTTTGCAGTTTGAGACCAGTCATTCTGGGGGCCCTTCATTGTTTGCATTTCAAAGTCTGTTTTCTCAGTGCCTGACCTCCCAGGGGTCTGTGTGAGACCCATATTCTTCTTTTGGTTTTTCTTCATTTGTGAAGATTTTCCTCCCTTCCTCCTGCTTTGACTTCTGTTTGTTCAGTCTCCTATTCTTCTTTATGTGGATCCTCTGGCTTTGTTCAATTCTGAAAATGGGCTGTAGGTTGGGGGCTGTACTTTTTGCAATTTTGAGATTTAATTAGGGGGAAATTGTGATTCAAAATCTATCTGCAGATCCCAGTATCCACCAACAGGTATATAGGCACCCTGGAACCCACTTCCCACTGCCTTATAATCTGTCCATGCAGTGGGGGTATAAGTCTGCTCCTTGGAAGCAGAATGAGGTAAGAAAAAAGAAAATAATGGAAAAAGGAAGGTGGAGAGAGAAAAGAGTAAGAGGGAAAAGAGACAGATGTACCAACTAACAAATGAAAAGAGACACAGAGACAGAAAAGGGTAAATAGAAAAACCTAAAACATACAGTCCAACAAAAACCTGCCTATTGATGCACTTTTCCCATATGCAAACAGGAAGTCTAAAGAATAGAAAGAAACTCAGTAAAATAACAGAAACAAAGCAAGTACGAAAATGTTATCAAAAACAGAAAGAGAAAAAAACTAAAACAAAAAACAAACAAAAATGAGCAAAACAGACAAAAATAAAATAAATAAAAACAAGGAACCAAACTTGTTCTGAGGTTGTTCCTGTAAGTTCAATGTCCTTTCAGCTCCGGTCTCTAGCCCCTCCCCTCTGCTCTCTAGAAATATTCTTATTTGTTTTTCAAATAATACTTACTTATTTACTGAATGAATGAATGAACAAATGGATTAATTATTGATAAGAAAATGCACACTACTAAACCTGAATGATAATTAAGGCTATGATATATATATTATGGATTTTCTTGAGTAAAACAAGATAAATCAGACAACACTATTTTCCACACATATGAAGCAATTGTTATGTTACTCAATGTCACATTAGTTAACCAATTATAAAAAACCCTGGCAATTTGGCTGACATTATGAATTAAATTCTGATATTGGTCATAGTTGCATACTCCTCAGTTTAGGGAACATAAAAATCAGGTCTTGATTTGATTTTGAACTTTCTAAATGACACAGTTATATTTCTAAAATTTTGTTACACTGATGTCATATTACAATCCCCTCATGCTCATGGCCAAGTAACAGGACTTCTCAACCTTGGCACTATTAACAGTTGGAGCGGGATCATTCTTGGTCTTGGAGACTGTCCTGGGCATTATAGGATGGTGAGTAGCATCCCTGAGTTCTACCCACTAAATGCCAGTAGCTTCTACTCTAGCCGTGGCAACTAAAAATGTCTCCATTCATTGCAACATGTCCCCTTATTCGTCCCTCTGGAGAACCATTAGAGCAGAAAAATACAGGAGCATGTCAAAGAGACCGGGGCCTTGAGCTGGGAGCTATAGCCCCACAACCTGTACTCCATTGCAGCTTTCAACTTTCATCTGGGTGAGATTCAAGATGTTGACTTTCCTTTTGATTTTTAGTTGGCTCCAGGCTTCTTCTTTGAGAGGGTCTCCTGAAATTAACCAATGACCTCATCCAATTTCTCCATCCAGTTTAAATTCTGGTCATGTGGGTAGGACTTTTTCCCCTCTATCATAATAACTAATGTTTAAAGTTTAATTCTCACCAAACTCTCTTGGGATCTGGCAGAGTTACTTCAAAAAGAATGTGCTCTTATAGAGTCTACTTTTAAAATTACTTAGGTAGTAACAGATATTAAACTTGATATATTTTACTTTGCTGAAATTTGACAGTTATTTAACAAATAACCTGATGAGCATATATGTTTACAAGCATTTTCTTTCTCAACAGAATTTCCCAAGTAAACAAACTCTTTTGCCTACATGTAGATAAGGTTTTAATTATGTTTCATTAAGATCTCCATAAGATTTGTAGCAACAATTCAATTACAATTTATTTTCAGTGCTATAGGAATCAATAATTTTTCCTTAGGGAAAATGAAGTTTCCAAAAGCACCATACTGCTTAAGGAAAACAGTTAATTACAAGCATTAAAGGTTAGTGTTTCAGCCCCAAAATAAACTGAAGAACCACCCTTATCCTTAGAAACAAAGAGTGTCTACTCCTGAATTTGCTACCAAAAATATATTTTCAGTGATGCTCGTTCTGAGTTAAATCACTCTGGAAATCCCATAAAATAAAGGTATTATGCAGTAAATGGGCAGTTGTGCTTTAAACAAAGGAATACAAGCAACTATGCCTCAGCACAAAAAGTTTTCCAAGTCATTCTCAAGTGCTTCCTCACTGTAACTCAAGTTTCTGTAAATTTCTGTGTCCAAATTTTTAAATGTTATTGTCGACAAAGTCCTCTCAACATAACATTCTGTGCTTATCTTTTCTTGGTAATTCCCTAATAGGTTTATTTGGAACCAAGATATGTTATTTCAAGCTGCAAGGTCTTCAAACCCAGCATGAGAAATCTGGGTTGGCTTCCATCTGCCTCTTAACTTCTTTCTCTTAATAACAATCCACTAATCCAATTTTAGCTTGCATTCGACTCAGTGCTCTATCAGGCGGTACGGAATTCAGTTTGCTCATTTGCCTCCCAAGTGCCCGGGCTAAAAAATGTCTTATTATTGTCAAAGCAAACATGTGATTTGAAAACTTATAAGGAATAAAAGGATAAGAAAGAAAGCAAAGCCCTATTAACTTCAATATGTCATCTCAGTTTTTTTTTTTATTTAAAGGACAACAGAACATGACTTTGTTTTCAATGCAAGATATAACTTGAAATAAAGTCTCTTGCAAATAAGGAATTTTCTCAGGTGTTTCATGAATGACTTTCAAGGGTACAGAAATAGCATGTGATACTACCAAAATCATGTGTTGATCAACAGTTAATCCAAATCTTCCTATTTGCCCCCCTTGCTTGTGTTACTAAGCCTCACAGCTATATTAGAATGCCAGCATATATTTGTCTCCCTCTGCACAAAAATTTTAGCTTAGATTGTTGGTTCTCCCTTTACCAGAATAAATAACTTGCTTTAGATCAAGTGTCCCAGGTCTCAGTTTAAAATCAGTGAAATCCTGAGAACATTTCTTTGGGATAGAACTCCACTACATCTGCCTACCAGCTGCCAGAAATGTAAATATATAGAGTACATTTTATATCAGAAAGGCAGATAATTTTAACACAGGCAGACACAGAGAAAAGCTGCCAAAATCGAGCAGGAAAGAAACAGTACCTTAAGAGCACTCCTCTTCTTACCCTGCCCTAGATGTCCCTTGCCCCCATCTCAAATTCTTAAAAGTCACCCTGCAATTCGGAACTCCAAGCTCAGACTTCTCATGTTCTTGTTGTGGCTTCTGACCTTTCAGCCGACCCACTGATAACCCAGCATAGGATAAATTAACTAACCATATGCTGAAAGTTTCGACCATCCCTTGGGGGGTATCGAACTACATGGAGAACTCTATGTCCTGGCAGGAGAAACACAGCCTAACCCGATTTTCTTACCACTACATGCATTTCATGGGCCTGGGAAAAATGGATCTTCTTACTTGTTTTACCAAACTCCATCAAAACAAGACTAGGTGTCGCCCAAACAACTAATCAGAGCCTGGATTTTATTGTGGCTCGAGGGGAAAGCAGAATGATCATTGACATTTTCTTGGCTCTAAAGCTACCTTAGGGGAACCTCACAACCCAAACATCCCTCAAGGGATACCAAATATCACTATACTTCATGTAGAAAAGGTTATTAACTCAAGAACCCAGATATCCTTATTCTTGTTTTGGAAAATTGATCGACAAATATGAAGACACTCGTATTTGACATAGTCATCACACTACACTTGCTCTAAGTGTCTTAAAGTTTAGTCCAAAATATTGAGTTAATTCTCAATGCCTCCCTTTTTATACCAGAAAATTTGTATGCAAGAATTTTCTGTATTATCAGCAGAGAGCTACTGCTCAATCTAAAGTCATTGCCTGCTAGAGTAACCTTCCTTCCAAAGCTGGAGAAGACTGTCTTCCAAGAAAATAAATATCCATGGCAGGATGATGGCAAAGAACCATAGTACTTCTCTCAAAGTCTCTTGGTCAAGGTGAGAAGTTTTCCACTTGTCTCTCCCAACCACAAGTGGCTTTACTAGCTTCAGTCACTTTTCTAATCTTCATCCCTGTCACCTTTTCTTCATTTCAAGCTACCATCCTGTCTCCCTTACATTGCCACAACAGCCATTTTTGTTTTATTTTTTTTGTTTGTTTTGTTTTGGTAAGAGTTGTTGAGGTGAGATTTAAATATCATAAAATTCACCCCCTTGTTGTGTACATTTCAATGATTTTTAGTAAGGTTACTGAGTTGTACAGCCATCACCTTAATCTAGTTTTAGATCATTTTAACTACCTCATGCCCATTTACAGTTAATCTTCTTTCCCTCTTGCCCCCAGCCCCTGGCAACCACGAATCTACTTCTTATCTCTAGGGATCTGCCTATTCTGAACATTTCATATAAATGGACTCCATACAATATGTGGCTTTTCATGATTGGCTCCTTTTACTCAGCATAATGTTTTCAAGGCTCTTCCATGTTGTACATGTCAGCACTTTATTCCTTTTTACACCTGAATAATACTCCACTGTATGGACGGACCACATTTTACTTATCCATTTACCTGTTGATGGACATTTGGGGTTGGTTTCACTTTTTGGCTATTATGACTAATGTTGCTACGAACATTCACATAGAATTATTAGTTTCATTTGTATGATTAGAATTTCTGGGCAGAATAGTAGATTTATGTGCCACGGTTTCTTTCTACGATAGCTAGAATGATCTCTCTTTTTGCTGCAACATATTTATTTCTAGAGTATGATATTTCATATTTTTAAAAAAATACTTTTAATTGCCACATAATAATTGTACACATTTATGGGGGCACAGAGTGATATTTTGATACATGTTAATTGCCCTGATTTGATCATTACACTTTGTAAAATGATCTTTTGAAAGTGCAAATCCAGGCATTGTTTTGACTGGTTAAAATACTCCAGAAGGTTCCCATTGTTCTTGAATTAAAACCAAAGCTTTGCAACACTGTTTATGGAGACTTGTGCCATCCATCTGTTTACATCTTTGCAGCCCCTAATCCTGTTTCTCCACTTCACCTGGCTCCTTACCCTTATCTGTATAAACCAGACTAAATTCTAGTTTTCTGAACAGACTGTGCTCTTTTAAAGTCCTAGGTTGGGCTCTTCCCTCTATCTAGAAATCTCCTTACATTTGGGGTAGTGGTTAAAAAGGGAAGTTCTTGAGTTAGACACTTGTATTCACCAATTAAAAGCCACATGACTTTGGGCAAGTCATGTCTCTATAGTCAAATTCCTCATCTTTAAATTGGGGATTAATAATGGTTCTTGACTCATAGAGTTCTTACATCGAATATGTTATAATGTGTGAAGCCCTTAAATCAGTCCTCAATAAAAGTTAGCGGTGGACAATGAATTCTTCATGTTTTGGCTTAAATTTATCTCCCTTTGGAAGACTTCACAGACCTCTGAAGTATGGGCATGCTCCTTTAAGTGTTTCCATAATGCTCTGTTCTTGTTGTATCATATTGTTCTTGCCAGTTTACTTGTCTGTCTTCGGCAGTCTCTGAGTTTTACAAGGCAAATCAGAGCACTTCCATCCTCAGCAGCTAACATAGAGCATGCCTCACAGTAAATGCTCATTAAAATATTTGGTGAACTGGAGGCACACCTCATCAACAACGGTACCTGCATAATGAACATTTGTATACCTAACCCTGAATTGTACCCCACATCTTTAAAAAAATTTTTTCAAGGAAAAAATTTGGTGAACTAAGAAAACTGTACTAGATAGTCTCCACGTTCCATCCATTCCCGCCTATCTTTGTTCAGTTGTCTCCCTGAGACATTTCAATGGACTGTACCATTCAGACCACTTACCAGCTGTGGTAAGTGGTTTGGTTGGTAGGGCCAAGAAGAAGCTTTGGTAAGAAATAGATGGGTGGGTGAGTGGAGGAAGAGGTCATAGTAATTACCCTTTCCACTTCCTCTCTGCCATGGTTCTGCCAGTGGCTGCATTCTGCTACAGCTATAACTCCTGTCAGGAGACCTTGCTTCCATAGCTCCAGCTCTCTCTGGTGTCATGTGAAACATGCCCTTCCCTTGCCTATTTAGACCTAGGAGTGGTACCCGCAGCTTCCCATTAATGATAACCTTATGGCATTTTATCATGCCCTATCAGTCCTTTAGCCCTGCCCAACCATCTATAAGAGGTTCACTAACATCTCTCCATTTATCCCATTTGAGTGTGCCATCTGCTTTCTTTTGAGACCCCAACAGATAACAATGACTGAGTATAGCCACGATTGCACAATTCACATTCCAGTTAGGGGGTCTCAGGTGGCAAAGGGCAGGGGGAACACTTTGGTGTGTTTGTTGGAGAGATGGTGGTAGGGAAGAATATGGTTTCACTATTAAATAGCTTGCAATGTTTACAGGTCTTATTTTTATATGTATACATGTCCCTTGCCATATGCCAGGATGCATTATTGCCAATAGTTTCCATATGTGTTGTTCATAAAGCATTTCACAGTTGGATCATTCTTTCCCATGTAGTCTATAGTGAAGACTGTAGCAGTGCTTGACTTGATTGATAAAAAAATCACAATCCACCCAGAGTGCTAAGTCTCTTCAAGTATCACAATTCTTTCAAGTTCTAGCTGATGATATGTTTCTTAAGCTATTATTTCCAGTTTTATTTGAAAGACCATGCTAGATATGTGATCCCACACTTTCCATTACAGGAATAGCCTTCAGACAGCCAAGCATTAGACTCTGAAACCAGGAAAGATCTGTAGGTTTAAAGACCACCTCCTGGACATCTGTGTCTTTCATGCTGATCTGTCAACATTTATTGAGCACACACTCCTGGTCCTATTTGCTCAGTTTCCAAGAGATAGGAGGCTTGAACTAAACCTTCAGACAGTTTGTGACATAACTACTGTTTTGTGTCAAATAGTTATGTTTTTGCATATGAACTTAGAGTTATAAACAGCCACCAATACAAGGACTTGGTATTATTATTCAATTTGCATAATTTAAAATGATTCTCTAATGATCAAAGCTCAGATTTCAAGAGCTCTAGCTAGATTAGTTTGCTGAAGCTATTAAAATTTGTCCAGAGCTAAATGTGGGAAGCCATACAGAGGAATTGATGAGTTCTAAAAGTACATACAGTAAGTACTCTACATTAAAAATGAGACCAGGCTCAGAGGCTCAGCCTGTAATCCCAGCACTTTGGGAGACCAAGGTGAAAGGATTGCCTGAGCCTGCGAGTTGGAGAGCAGCCCAGGCAACTTGGTGAGACCTCGTCTCTACAATAAATAAAAAAATAGCCAGTCATGGTAGCGCATGCTTGTAGTTCTGGCTACTTGGAAGACTGAGGCGGAAGGATCGCTGGAGCCCAGCAGTTTGATGCTGGGATGGCCGTGAGGTACCACTGCACTCTAGCCTAGGTGATGGAGTGACACTCCAACTCAAAAAAAAAAAGTGCTGTTCCAACGGCACATCTTTAAGTCCCATTTGTTCATAAGTTCAACGAAGTTAGCCTAGGTACCCAACTAACACAATTGGCTATATAGTACTGTACTCTAATAGGTTTATAATACTTTTCACAGAAATAATACATAAAAAACAAACACAAAAAATAAAGAAAACATTTTAAATCTTACAGTACAGTACCTTACATGCACATGACAATGTATGCCAGACATGTGAACAAACTTATGTGATTAGACATGCGAATGCATGTTTGCATCTTTGAAAGTTCACAACTTGAAGGTTCATATGTAGGGGACTTACTGTTCTAAAAGATATCTATATTTGTTTCCAAAAGCTTCTATGACAAATTATATCAAATTTAGTGGCTTAAAACAAAGCAAATTTATTATAATTATTATTTTATTTTACTTTTTTGAGTTGGAGTTTTGCTCCGTCTCCCCAACTGGAGTGCAGTGGCACACTCCCGGCCACCGCAGCCTCGACCTTTTGGGCTCTGGCAATCCTTCCACCTCAGTCTTCCAAGCAGGCGGAACCACAGGCATGTGCTACCACGCCTGGCGAATTTTTTGATTTATAGTAGAGATGAGGTCTCGCCAAGTTGCCCAGGTGGGTCTCAAGCCCGCGGGCTCAGGCGATCCACTCACCTCGGCCTCCCAAAGTGCTGGGATTATAGGCTGAGCCACCGAACCCGGTCGCAAATGTATTATTTTATAATTCTGGAGGTCACAAATCCAATTGGGCATCACTGAGCTAAAATTAAGATGTCAGCAGGCGGTGCTCTTCCTGGAAGCTCTAAGGGATTATCACTTTCTTTGCGTTAGAGGCTGTCCTCATTCTTTGGCTCATGGCCCCTCCCTCCATCTTCAAAGGCAACAATGCTTGTTGAGTCTCTCACATTTCATCACTTTGATACTGTTTCCATCCTCGCATCTCTTTCTTTGACTCTCCTGTCTCCCTCTTTCACTTATGAGGACACTTTTCATTATACTGGGCCCACCTGGATAACCTCCTCAAGATCCTTAACTAAATGATGTCTGCAGAGTTCCTTTTGCCATGTAACACAACATAGTCGTAAGTTCTGGAAATTAGGATGTGAACATTTGGGGGGCCCATTATTCTATCTACCATACTATTAAATAGTTATTTAAACTTTAAAAACTTTATAATTGCTGTTATAAATAATTTAACTGCAAATGAAAATTAAATACTAAAAATTACTCAGTGGGTGTTTAAATTTTTCTCCTGAAGCCATAAAAATAACCTAGACCTGTTACCTTGTTGTCTTTAAATGGGAATAAACACAACCACTTCAAAAGGTTGAAAATTTTGAATTTTAAATGAAGAATACCGGTAAAATTACTGTTGTAGAGAAAGTGCCCCAAATAGTTCTCTATCGATTGCATACCATTTAAAATACATATTATTTTGCCTAAGTTAGGAAAAATGAATATTTCAGTGGCAATAATTATAACTGTTTAGGTTTCAGACATCATTTGTGATTTGGTACACTCTATAAAATAATTTCATATTTTGTATCATCTCATCTTCAAAATTAATACCAAAGAAACACATTTTTGAGCCTACCTATAATTTTTACTTAAGTGGTTTTGGGTTTGGCTCTGTACAAGATAGGAACTAGAAACATTTTTTTGGTTTCTGTGGTGGAAGCTAGGAATTCTTCCCCTAATTCACAAGCCAACTATTATGTGTGATGATTCATTTCAGCAACTGAGGAGATAATTGGAAAGTTTGAAGAAGGCCAGGTTGTAATTCTAAGCACTATAAAGTATCATGAGACCAGTGAGGTAAATGGCTAGCCTACAAAAGTTTTAGTAATAAAAAAGATAACCAATTACCAAGTCAAGAAACAGAGGTGATGTAGGCAGATAAACCACATGCTTTTGTGGTGCTTACATTCTAATGGTAGACAAGAGAGTAAGTGAACCAATATACAAAGAATATAAATCCAAAGAATGATAAATGTTATGGTGAAAGTGATGTGCTAGGCTGTGTCTGTGCCAGAGGAGGGGAGGCTACTCTAAGGGAAGATGTCTCTGGGGAGGAGACATTTGGCTATCATTTGATGATAAGTAATTCATCCCTAAGATCTCAAGTCCCTGATCTCCAAAGTGAGGTATAAGCACTACCAAGGGTAAGCAAAGGAATCCATTGGGGCACAGGGAGAAAAGATGAGGACTTCTGTTTGTTTTTATTTTTATCTAGAAAATAAGAAAATAGAGGCTGGGCACGGTGGCTCACGCCTATAATCCCAGCACTTTTGGGAGGTCGAGGTGAGAGGATTGCCTGAGCCCATGGGTTCGAGACCAGCCTGGGCAACTTGGTGAGATCTATCTCTACAATAAATCAAAAAATTAGCCAGGCATGGTGGCACATGCCTGTGGTTCCAGCTGCTTGGAAGGCTGAGGCGGAAGGATCGCCCGAGCCCAGCGGGCCGAGGCTGCGGTGGCTGTGAGTGTGCCACTGCACTTCAGCCTGGGTGACAGAGTAAGACTCTGACTCGAAAGAAAGAAAGAAAGAAAGAAAGAAAGAAAGAAAGAAAGAAAGAGAAAGGAAGGAAGGAAGGAAGGAAGAGAAAGGAAGGAAGAAAAGAAGAGATAAATTAAACTTTGCTAATGTTAAAAAGAAAAGGATTTCCACCACTAGGTTTGTGGCCAGGCCTCTATAACAAAAACAAAATTATTAACAAGAAAAAAAATATGTATTTATTTAATATAAGTTTTATGTGACACAGGAGCCTTCAGAAATGAAGGCCCAAAGAAATGGGTAAACGTGTATTTTTAAGCTTAGATTTGATAAAAAATGGACAACCATGGAAAAATATGATTGGAGAACAAAACGTTAGTAAACTGGTAATGATGGCAATAAACGAATAGTAATAAATTGGTGGGAATTCAGCCAGACCTGTTTGTTCAGATCCTCTCTGTGTCCCTGTGTCTTCAGCGAAAAAGATGCTTCTTTCTTCTGGGTATAGTCAGGGCACGTCTTTAATGAGGGTCTTATGATCTGCCTCAGAGGAGATGGGCAAGAGGAAGGCAAGAGTGATCTTCCTGCTTCTGCTGTTTTTCCAAATGTCAAGGTGCCACATTTGGGGGTAATGTGTCCTGAACCCCATTACTAATATATACATTTTTACATTGGTGCCCTATGCATATTCTGTATATCAGACAGTCATCCCCACTGTGAAGTATTGCAAAGTATAGAATTTTCCAAGTTCTAGGTAAATTTGTAGATTATACTATCTGACTTTAACTAGAATAAGCCTCACACAGTGGACCAATGGCTTTAAAGTTTTCTGTAAGGAAATCACAGGCTGAAAGAGTACTATTACTGCAATTAAGTTAATAATAAGAAAATGTCAGAAGCAACTCTTTTCCTACTCCATGTAGGCCAACATTTGCTATATTATGACTCTATATTCAGAGTCAAATATTTAACATTATCAAGAAATCCTTATAAAACATGCATTGACAACTATATCCCGTTATATACAAACTTTACACTAAGATTGAACTGTGCCTTTCCATAGAGTGATGTCATCACAGTAACACACTTCAAAACATTATTTACTTACTTCATTTTTATTCTATTACGTTTGCTTCGTAAGATACAAAATATATGGGTTTCTGGTTCAGGTATATAATTTATACATTAATATACATTTATTTAGAATACCCATGCATTTATTTTTACTTCTACACGTGCATAATAAAATACACTTTTCAATCATTGTTCCAAACTATTTGATAATTATGGCAGTTGTCAGTCACTGTCAGCAACCATATATGGGAAACCTGGCTGTGAACTCTGAAAGTGATTTTCAAAGATGGTGTGAAGTTATGTGTAATTAAGGTGCCAAGAATCACATAATCCAACAAAATTTGAGTGGTGTGGCAATTACCTAGTGTTTGGAATTAAAGTTTCAGCTAGAAGCTACAAGGAGTCTGTGTCCATCTTTGAGGCAATGCTGTAATTCCTGTGCCTTTGGTTCATATTTGGTGAGGATCTAGATCTCTCTGCAAATCCGTCCCTCAAAAATAGAGTTCCATGAGTCTGTACAGGGTCCCTTCAGCAACAAAGTCTGTGTGTGTGTGTGTGTGTGTGTTTGTGTGTATGCTGACTTGCATACATACACATACACCAAAGTGACACACACCAAGACCTCCTTAAACCCCTTGTGGTTTCATCAAATGCCTTTCAGATGCTTTGATACATGCCTTATTTTAACATTGGATAAAGTGTTTCATATAAAAGTGGTTGTTACTTTATTTAGTCAATAGCAGAGAAAATCCAGAATGTAACTATGAGCACATTTAGAGATAAGAGAATTAAATAGGTTGGTCTCAGTGGTTCAGCCTGTAATACCAGCACTTTGGGAGGCTGAGGGGAGTGGATTGCCTGAGCCCACGGGTTCGAGAGCAGCCCGGGAAACTTGGTGAGATCTCGTCTTTACAACAAATAAAAAATTAACCAGGCGTGGTAGCACTCACCTGTAGTTGTGGCTACTTGGAAGGCTGAGGTGGAAGGATCGCCGGAGCCCAGCAGGTCGACGCTGGGGTGGCCATGAGTGTGCCACTGCACTCCAGCCTGGGTGACAGAGTAAGACTCCAACTCAACCAAAAAAAAGAATGAAATATAGTTTAAAGTATGTGTATGTGTTTTACTCTAAGTGGCATTGATTAAATAATTTTCAGTTTTGTTTGTCCTTAAGTGTAGACGCTGAATGCAAAAACTTTTCAGATGCCCAGAACTTATCAGTCGCCTGTGGTTAATAGCAACTGGTAATCTTTAAGGATTTCTTGGTGACTGGACTGTGATGCTTAAACATGCACAACACAATGTGTTCCCAGGAGAAAAGGGACAATGGAAATTCAAAGGTGCTTTAAGGATTCCATGTCCTATATCCTACATTTATCAAAGTAATACCTATCTTATCAGAGGATTTTTCTCCTGTTCCCTTTGTCCTCTTTTCAGCTAGGCACACACACTCATTTCCTGAAACACAGACTAACCTGCCCCAGAAACACGTGTAGGGTAGAGTTACTGAAGACTCAGCCAGTGATCAGCATTTTCAGATATTATCTATACCATCCCATGCTTTGAAGTGTAATGTCACATAAAGAATGTTAATAAAAGCCTCTTGTGTGGGTAAATATATGGTGTCCAGTCTTGCTGAGGAAATAGATGACTTCATGGTGGTGTTCTTAGGAAGCCACTGCTTCAGGTATCGAGCGGTGGTGGTGGTGGTGGTGGTGGGCATTCTCTCTCTCTCTCTCTCTCTCTCTTTCTCTCTCTCTGTGTGTGTGTGTGTGTGTGTGTGCATGAACAGTCATTGGCAGAAGGTGAGGGAATAAGCTTTCATAGAAAACCATCTTTCCCACACTGTGGGAAAGAAGATAGGGTCTGAAGCTACTTGAATTACTAAACAAATACTACTTGAAGGTCCATACCAGGCACATGAAACTTATGAAAGTGACTTGAATGATCCATAAAAATTGTGCATTTGGACCTCATTATTTGTTCCCTGAAAAACATCTTTTATCCCTTTCTTATTTTTAACAAATCTGCCTGGAGGTAGATTTTGGATTGAAGATTCAGGAAATCTGTGAGTTTCAAATCTATTTTAATAAAAACATTTCCAGTTCTGAGCAATTCAAGGGTCAGTAACAAGCTAGGCCCTATCTGGGTTAGGTGGTCTGTTCAGAATGGGACCTGGTGGATTCCATCAGTGGTGGGGAGGAGAGGGGTGGGGATGGAGTCTTATGATCACTTTGCCTCCTCTTTCATACCCCCAGAAACCCATGTAATCACTTCAATCTTTCCACATTGAGGTCCTAGTGAATTTCCTTTGGAGAGGGTAACTTCCCAGGACGTTTCCAAAGCCCAATATCCTAAACGAAAAACACAGAAACCCAAGTTCCCTGCCCCCCTCTTGTCATCACAATAAACATGTATCACAATAGGATGGTTTAATTTATTTTACATGTGGAAGATTTTATTAAGTTTAAAGTAGGCTGGGTACATAGTTCTTTCATACAGCTACAGTTTATGATGAGGGTAACCCAAAACACATGACCACATGATAAAATAATGTAATGGAGCACTTCAAGAATTCCGAGTGGACAGAAGGTTGGAAAGCGATCCTTTGTGTAAATAAGAACTAGCCTCACATAATGGTAGATGCTTGTCAGTCTAAAACCCTAAGAAACATGCACTTTCCCCAGGATGTCATTCTCAGCATAATAAACATAACTCTAAATGCTTTTTTATAAATATTGTCACCGAAAAGCCTGGATGTCTGTCATCCTCCAGTACCGTCTATTTGGGCAAAAATTTAAACCAGGAAGTCACTAGAGGTGCTTTTAATTTTTAATGAAAGTAAATATTAAAAAGATTTCAGCACTTGTCTTCTTATTGGCCTTGCTTTTAGGCCACAAGCTGACTCACTTCCTTCTGATGTTAGCTCAGGGACAAGAAACTTCTTAGATGATTTTTGTAGATGCCTCATGTCCCTGAAGCCCATGAACTCTTTTTCTGGCTAATCCAGACACACATATTCAGGCACTCCAGGGGGAGAGTACTTGCAGCACTGTCCCCAACACCATGATGAGAGACCTGACCTGTTCTAGCACTTCAGAAATGTTTACAGAATGTCCTTTTTTACCCACAAATATAATCCTGTTATAAGGCACGAAATACTAAGAGATAAAAATGCCATTTTGGAAGATATTTTGGATGACATATGCATGACTAAGCGTTAATAGTGCAGTTTACTAGAAAGAGGATGTACTTTTTGGTTAGAAAGTTTAATACATGATCCTCACCCTCCCATTCACTACCTGGGGATACTTGAGCAAGTCACTTGACCTCTCTAAGCCTCCTAATCCTCCTAATCTTAAAAGGGACCAAAAATCTCTCCCCTACCCACTCACAGGGTGTTTGTAAGAATTGGATTACTTGGGTGGCACACAATAATTGGTTACTGTGTTGAAGAAAGTTAAAGAGGTACTTCTTAGAGAATATTTAGTAAAAACCAGTTCATATTCTGGGTGAGTGATCTAAAGCATAGAGAATAAGTTCAATGTTTCTGATGATTACACAGTGAATGTGTGCTCAGGACACAAAAGAATGACACAAACAATTGTGTATGGACTGTGTACACACTCACTGTAATATTTTCCATGATACCTATGGATTCCATGTGGAATTGGTTTATCGAACATGATAGGAAGATATTTTTCTACAAACCTTTCACTTCAAACATTTTCTGTTCTAGCTCCCTTTTACTTCCTCAAAGATATTCCAGGCAGATCTTAGTTGTTTGCTTACTTTTAGATTTGAAAATGACCAAGTCAGTCCAGTTTAAAACTTCAATCTTATATTCAACTTAACAGGAACTCTGGCTCAGGGCCCCCAGTGATGGGCCTTGGCCTGAGGGGTTTTCATAGGGAGAGAGCTTTTTTTCCCTCCTTGCTCATCGTCCTCTTAAGGGTTCTTTCTTCCTGTTTGTATCAGAACCTAGAAAGAAAGAATAGGGATGATGGTCCCTGAGGACAACAACTATGATGAAAGAGGTGCCTTTATAATCCTCTCTGTTGGCTATTGCTGCTCCTCCCCAGAGACCCCATGCATACATGAGCACAAATGTCCACTCTGTCCTGCAGTGCATGGAAATATTTTTCCAAAGACCCCTTGGGATGAATCTTCCCACTACACAGTTCTCACACGTGAAAGATGCACTTCAGCTTGACCCCGCTTCAATATGGCCTTTGATGGTGGATAACACAACCTCTTGTTGCCAGGGACCCCTCACCCAATAGGCAGCCATCATGGGTAGAACAATGGCCCAAGCACGAGTACATTTCTTTTTTCTTTCTTTTTATTTATTTATTTATTTATTTTTGAGTTTGAGTCTCGCTCTGTCACCCAGGCTGGAGTGCAGTGGCACACTCATGGCCACTGCAGCCTCGACCTGCTGGGCTCAGGCGATCCTTCCACCTTAGCTTTCCAAGTAACTAGAACTACAGGCATGTGCCACCACACCCTGTTAATTTTTTAATTTATTGTAGAGATGAGGTCTCACCAAGTTGCCCAGGCTGGTCTCAAACCCTAAGCTCAGGCAATCCTCTCGCCTCTGCCTCGCAAAGTGCTGGGATTACAGGTGTGAGCCACCACACCCAGCAGTACCTTTCTTCATGTCTGTTTGACTCATGAGAAACCCAAACATTTTGGCCATATTGAGTATGTGCTCTTGGTCTTAGTCTTCCACTATCTTTTTTTTTTAAAATAGGATTTATTGAGAGGACAGAAAAGCTCCCACAGTGGGAGAGGACCTGAGGGTGTTGCCCAGCCTTCCACTATCTTTACAATGATTGTCCTGCTCCTAGATCCAGAGAAGAAAACAACAAATTTGCTATATATGCAAGTAGCTGACTATGAAATGAGATGCCACCCTTCATTTTTAATTCTCTAGAAACTTTCCCATTACTTAATTATAATTTAGGTGTCCTCCGATAATTCTCCAGTGCATTTCCAGACTTCTACCTATAAAGGTTGAGGAAGATGGTGAGTACACTGGAGTTATGTGGGACCACCCAACTCTTATTAAGTTTCACGGGATCTGTGAATAGAATGTGGGAATGTTTGGTGCCTGTTATTTTATCTGCTAAAATCTGCTGTTGAGCCTTCTCTACTGACGTTTCATTTTGCTTATTATACTTTTCAACTCCTGAATTTCTATGTGGTTCTTTTTAAAATATAATTTTTATCTATTAATATTCTATATTTGCTGAGACATCATTCTCATACTTTGGTTCTTTAGATTTTTTTCCCAGTTATTTGTACATATTTAAAATAGTTGATTTAGAGTCATTGTCTAGTGAAGCCAAAATCTGGGCTTCCTCAGGAACAATTTCTGTTGACTGCTTTTTTTCCCAGTGTATAGGCCATATTTTGTTATTTCTTTGCATATCTCATAATTTTTTGTTAAAAATTATACATTTAAAATAATATAACATGGCAACTCTGAAAATCAGATTCTCCTTCTCTAGTATTTGTTATCGCTTTTATTGTTATGATGTTTGTTTATTTGTTTAGTGACTTTTGTAAATCAATGATGTAAAGTCTGTATTCTTTGCCACTTGGTTGCTTTAGACAAACACCCCCAGGGAAAGTGCTGTGAGCATTGGGTAAGCTCCAAGTCATGTCAAATAAATACAGCCTTGTGAGAGGGTTCTTCCAGGGAGCCACCAGATAGGTCAAGTAGATAGTTTCATGGGAATAAAGCTCTGAAGGATATCTAACTCTGTCTGACTTTTTTCTTCTCCAGTGGCTGCTGAGCTGCTTGTTTTCACCATGATTATGAACTGTTGATTTTCAAGGCTACTACAAAGCTAGGAAGCAGGGAGAGGAATTGTGCAAATTAAAATTCTACAAAGATTGTTCTTCTTCCTGAGATTCAGTCATTTTTCTTACATAAGTGCTCTATGAATTCCTGAAAGCTTTTGATTAACTTCCAAAGTTCTGAAAAAGTAGACTCTGATCATATTTTGCTTGTGTTCTCATTTCCCTTATGGAGGAGAGAATATTTGGAGGTCCTTCCTCTGCTATTTTCACTGTCATTCAGTTTGACCTTGGGGCCTTTAGCAGTAACTCTGACATAAGAGAAATGGATCTTTTCAATAGCCTGTTATATATGCTCAACACATATCTGGTTTTGTCCAGTTATTTAAAAGCAAACACTCTTCTTCACCTTCATTCATATGGCCTGCTGGGATAGTAGCTTATGATCATAAGTAACAAATAAGATTGCTTGGAAAATTTATTAACTAATATCATGCTTGTACTTCTGCAGTCAATCACTACCATAGTTTTAAACTACGGTTTTCTCACTATATTAAACTTGTCACTCTTGGAAATGGCATCATCTTGCATTTGAAGTACAGATCTGGACTTTTTTTTTTTTTAGTTAGGATCTGACTCTGTCACCCACAATGGAGTACAGTGGCATGCTCACAGCTCACCTAAGCTTCAACCTCCTGGACTCAAAGGATTCTTCTGCCTCAGCCTCCCGAGTAGCCGTGACTACAGGCACACACCACCATGCCTGGCTAATTTTTATTTTTGTAGAGACAAGCTCTCTCTTTATTGTCCAGGCTGGTCTCAAACTCCTGGGCTAAAGCAATCCTCTTGCCTCGGCCTCCAAAAGTGTTGGGATTACAGACATGAACCACTGTGCTCAGCTGACAGATATAGACTTGATCAAGATTTTCTTCTGGATCTTCTCAAAGTAGTCCCCAGATCCCCTAATGACCAATAATGAAATCAAGGCCCTAGTGTGGCATCTTACTACTTACTACTGCCACACACTCCCTCTTGGATCCCTCAGCTTTTAGCCTCTCTGATATATATAATGTGTATCATTGGATCTAGTTCTTCTACACGTATTTTTCTTCCTTGGATGATGCATTACCTTCTTGTAGTCTGACAGAGTATGAGAAAAGGAATAGAGCTCTATGTTAAGTTATGGGCATTGTCTGAATGTTTTAGGATTTTCCAAGTTCTAGTAAGTGTTGATCTCTTAACCAAAAATTTAGCCCAAGACACAAAATTTGGGGAGATTCTGGAGAATAACTCTAAGGTGAAGTGATCACCTGGGCTGTCATTCCATGAGATCCCAGTTCAGCATTCTTCCTACCTGCCTTTGCTTTCATTCTGGTGGTAGAGACTACCACTGTTCATCTATTTCTGGACCTCTTTTTCCCTGGAACTATGAGAAGACACACACTTAACCAACCTCCTTTCCATTGGACAGTGACATGTTACTAGTAATGACCAATAGGTTGTGGGCAGAAGTAACTTGTGGCATTTCCCAAATTTAAAAAAAAAAAAAAAAGATTACCATTGTGAGACCCTGCAGCACTCTTCATAGTGATGTTATGACTGGTGAGGTTCCACATATTGGTATCTCTATTTAAAAAAAAATATTTTAAAATAGAGGCAAGGCCTCACTGTGTTGCCCAGGGTGATCTCAAGTGATCCTTCCACCTCTGTATCCCAAAGTGCTGGGATTACAGATATGAGCCGCCATGCCCAGCTGGCATCTTCTTTATTAGCCTAGGTCCCAGAGATAAGATGACACAGAATAATATTCTTCATGGTCATCTGCTATTTATGAGAAATGATTTAAAAATAATCATCGTGTTATGTCACTAAGATTTTGGCGGTTGATTGTGAATGCAGCATAACCTGCACTCACTTGACTAATATCTTATTTCATCTCATGATTTTAAGCTTGACTGACCTATAGTCCTCTGGCTTGGTACCTGTACCATTTTGACAACACGTCACACTCATCAGCTTGTTTGATGCTTAGTGAGGGAAAGCAAAAGGCTCATACATTTTTTTCTTTTTCTCATTAATATATAAATCTATGGGCAAACCCAATTTTACTAACATTCTCCCTCTTTCTCTCTCTCTCTCACTGTCTCTCTCTCTCTCTCTCTCTCTCTCTCTCTCTCTGTGTGTGTGTGTGTCTCAAAAGACTTATTTGAAATAGAACTCAACTAGCTAAAATTTAGCTAATGAGAATATATACATACTCAAAGTTTCAATGCCTCTTTATAACAAGCAAACCACGGTTGCCTTAGGTTATATTTTGCTACTCTATAAAGCAAAGACAAGAGTGATATTTCCCAAGGTGGTTATGAGAATGAGTGTGTGTAGGTATAAGTAAGGAGATGTTAGGGAAAATGTGGTTTATTTTGCATTAAGTAAGACATAATGAAAAAGGCAGCCAGGCACAGTGGCTCATATCTGTAATCCCAGCACTTTGGGAGGCCAAGACGGGAGGATTGCTTGAGCCCAGGAGTTTGACAACAGCCTGGGAAACACAGTGAGAACTCAACTATACAAAAAATAAAGAAAATTGGCCAGGCATGGTGGCACATGCCTGTAGTCTCAGCTACTCGAGAGGTTGAAGCGGAAGGATCACCTGAGCCCAGGAGGCAGAGGCTACAGTGAGCCATGATTAGGCCACTGCACTGCACTCCAGCCTGGGTGACAGAGTGAGACGTTGCCTCCAAAAAAAAAAAAAAAAAAAGAAAGAAAGAAAAGGAAAAGAAAGAAAAAAGCACTCCATTCAAGGAAGCAGTCAGGAAAACTGTAGACCTTCAGAAGATGCTGGAATTTTCCACATTTATTACCTGTTAAAGTTGTTTGGGTGCCCATTCCTCATTTTTGACTCCAGCAGTAGGTAATGAAACATGGACTTGCTATACTTACCAATTTAAGAAGAGTAGCTAATAAAAAAAGGATAATTCTTATATCAGCCTGAGGTGGTGATAAAAAATTGTGTTTCTGCAAATTCTAAATGCTTTAATTTTAAAAACTGTTGTTATTTTATTTATAAAGCAACTGCCGTTTTTCAATTTTTATTATTTTTTATTTTAAAGATGTGGGGTACAATTCAGGATTAGGTATACAATATTTTTTATTAAAACATTAATACATTTATGCAATGTTACAATAACAATTGCTATAGTTTGAATGCTTGTGCCCGCCAAAACTCATGTTGAAACCTAATTCTCATGTGGTAGTATTGAGAGGCGAGACTTTTAAGAGCTGATCAGTTCATGAGGACATTGCCCTCATGAATGGATTATCCCTTCATGAACTAATGGATTAAAAGGTCAACTATTAAGGGGTTATCATGGGAATGAGACTGGTGGCTTTATAATAAGAGGAAGGAAGATCTGAGCTAGCACATTCAGCCCCTTTGCTATGTAATATCCTGTGCGATCTCAGTACGCTGCAGAAAGTCCTCCCCAGCAAGAAGACCCTCACCAGATGCAGTCCTTCAACCCGGGACTTCTTAGCCTCCATAATTATTAATAATAAATTCCCTTTAAAAATAAATTACCCAGTTTCATGTATTCTGTTATATGCAACAGAAAACAGATTAAGACATTAATTGAGCTTATAAAAGAATACGCAAGGAAAACTATTGGGTTGCATAATTTCTTAGCGTTTTTGCCTTGCCCATGGAATGCAAATGTTGCACAATGGTTGACTGGTCACAGTTCTTCATATTTGCCAATTCTCAGGTTGACTGATGTGGATCATCATGGATTAAAGCATTTAAACAGTCTTCATCAAAAGGTCTTCCTGAACGTGGAGAATCAATCAGGTCAAAGTGGCTGGCCCTCTTTGAAATAACAAAACCATTTTCTTGCAGTGCTTTCCCCCATGGCATTCTCCCCATACACAGCACAAATGTTTCAAGCTGCCTCCACTGCCTTGATTCCTCTGTTAAACTCAAACAGAAGAATATGTCGAGAGTGTTTGGGTTTTTTTTCCACTCGACATTCCATCTCCTTTAGCCCACAAATAGCACTAACTTTCTTCAAATCTGCAAAATGCAAGGTGTATTCACAAGCACAACATTATCACTTCAAATGACAAACAAGTTCCCAACACAGGAGCATTACTATACCAAAAACAAATGCTATAAACTTATGCATCAATCTAATACATTTCATTTCTACCCAAACATTTAGGCTCCAGTCCTCCCCAAAAGCAACCCTTGTTACCACTGCATATTCTATGCACACACAAATATAATGTATGATATATACGATGTTTAAAATGTACCTCTCCCGTATTTATCAACATAAATTGGAGCAGAATGTGCACACTATCCTTGACCTTGCTTACTTAACTTTGACTTTTTTTACTCAAGAATGTTATCTTGGTCATTTACCTCTTGAGTCTATATAGATTTACCCATTCTTTCTAATGGTTAAATAATATTTCATTATACCTTTAGGACCTGACTTAATAGTGCATATGGCTGAGCTGGAAAGATGTAGGTAGGTCTGGCTCAAAATCATGAAATGCGCTAGAATACCCATTTTGATAGCACAGTTATGCCACATTAACAAGCAATCCCCAGATAATGGACATTTATAATTTTTCAGTCTGAGGCTATTTCAGGCAATGCCATGAAGATCTTGTTCTACCTTTGCATGGACATACAAGTTTATCTAAAGAATAAAGTCTTAGTAATTGAATGTCATTTGTCTCTCAACTTTGTGTAGGTAGGTTTTTTGCTAATCAGAAATTTTTAGTTTTTACATAATGTAATGAGACATCTTATATTTGAATGTTGTTTTTGCTCCTTACTAGTTCTATGATTCAGGGCTATTCTGCACTCAGTTTTCTATCTTTAATACAGGGCAAAAAAAAAAAATCCTTCACAGAGTTCTTTTGAGGATAAAGTGAGTTAATATATACATAACATTACTTTAAAAAAATTTTTTAATTTTTAAAATTGTGGGGTACAATTCAGGGTTAGGTATACAAATATTCATTGTGCAGGTACCCTTTTTGATGAGGTGTGCTCCCACTTCCCCAGGCAGATATCGACTACTGTTAATCCCACCTCCCTGCCCCGCCCCCCCCCCGGAGTTGGTACTGCTACTGGCAATCCTTTTCTTATAGTATTAAAGTAGTTGTTCAAGTCCCTACAGAACTTACTAGCTTTATATACTTGGAAAAAGTAATTAAACTT